>JAFVLL020011765.1:16067-42082 GCA_021397915.2 Tor tambroides
CCTGGTGGGGACTTAGACCTGAATACACACAGCCTCATGGGGACTTGTGTCACGGTGGGGACCTAAATTGAGGTCCCCACGGGTAAACAAGCTTATTAATCACACAGAATGAAGTTTTTTGAAAATGTAAAAATGCAGAAAATTTTCCTGTAAGGGGTAGGTTTAGGTGTAGGGTTGGTGTAGGATGATAGAAAATACGGTCTGTACAGCAGAACAACATTATGCCTATGAGAGTCCCCACAAGGATAGCAGAACAAGTGAGTGAGTGTGAGTGTGTGTGTGTGTGTGTGTGTGTTTGAGCCCCAAACCCCTTTGAACGGGAAGTGTTTAGAAACACACAGACCTCTTTTTTATCACGGCAGCGGTCGATCTCTTTCTTCAGAGCCTCAACGCGTTTGAAGGACTCTTTGCTGTCGATGCTGTAGACGAGCACGAATCCGTCGGCGAAAGTGAAGTAGTGCCGCGGAAACTCGTGCCCGTCGCGCAGCCCGCGCGTGTCGTAAAACCGCACCTGCTCTCGGGAGCCGCGGTCCGTTTCCACAGACCCGATGTAAATGTCCTCCAGTGTCTCCATGGTCTCTGAACCTGCAAAACGGGTGTGAACCTGTACTGCTCATTTATTTGGTTTTAAAAAACTACTAGTGTCAGGTGGGCGCTGTCATAATAATAACACTCACCTACTACATGGTTGGCGTACAGTAACTGCTCCAGAACAGCGGTTTTTCCCACTGATCCCTGGCCGCACACCACCACCTTGCAGCTCTTGCCCATGATCACTTACAACCGTGCAGTCTTCATTAAAGTACAGAAATACACTTGAGATAAAAGGTGGGTTGTAGTAGAAATCTGCTACAACAAGAGAATAGAGAGAATAATGCAACAGTCACTTGAGCGCTGCCCACACTGGTTTGCATAAAGATGCTGCGCCTTTACATCGTCAGAGTGTATCAGGTTACTGTCCATTGAAAACTAAATTGTATTCATCATTGATAAGTATTAAATGTATTAAAGAAAATAACTGAAGCGTTTAAGGAAAAACTGGACTTACCGCACTCTCTTCCTGTTTATGTCAGATTTTAGCCTTCGACGAAATTCGACACCAGTTCCGTTGAGCTGAAGGGCGCCCTCTTCTGTCGTTCGGCAATACAGAACGAACACGCTCAATACAGTCTAACCATGTTTCACATTTCTAATGATCAAATAAAAATTAACTATTCAAAATGAGCTACTGTGAATATGTCAAAGGGATGCTACTCAGTTCAGAAATGATATTGTACAATCACATGGGAGAACATTAAAGCAATTTTGACACAAAATTTCAAAGAAAACACACAAGCAAGATTAACAAATGCATGAATAGCCAGTAAAAAAGATAAATACATATATTTTTAGAAATAGACTGATATTATTTAAAACCACTTGACTTCAAATAAATAAAAATAAATAAATAAAATAAACTGGAAAAAAGTTATTTAAATTAGATTAAACATTATAAATAGTATCACTAAAAATATCTTATTTTGTTTCAGGAATCTGCCACATTAATATTTGTTATCCATGTATTATGATGTAGCCTATACATATACAGTAGCTATGCAGAAGTTGTGAAGAACTTTGTCTTCTGTCTGAATGAATACACTTTCTTGACTGAACCAAATTTGAATAAAGGGTAATAAAACATTTCGGTCCTGAATGACTCTCTAGTTTTACTGAATCGATTGAATGAATGAATGATTCAGTGATTCGGCAGGCCACCTGTGATCGTAAACAGGATTAATGACTCACTCATTATCTGAAATTAAATTACTAGCACTAAATTCAGTATATAAATATAAATAATTTAGCTTTTAAAACAAAAGTTCAACAATGCCTTGCCTACCAATATCATCTTTGAAAAACATGAACGCTGTAAAATGTGGTCAGTCCATCACATGTAGTCTATTTGTAAACATTTAAATTATTTTATTTTAATTTTCTTATGTTTATTTTTATCATTTGCTTATTTATTTATTATTTTTTAATTATTTATTATTTATTTTTATTTTATTTTTATCCTAAAGTACCCCCTGACTGTATTTGTAAATTCTTAAAACCAATTTTAAAAATATTATACTATTATGCATTCAGCCATACAAAAATACGGCCATTTGTCGCCACCTACTGGTGTAATGCTACGTCACCTGCGACCAATGAGCGGATTCAAAAGATTCGAGTAACGGACGTGAATCGAAAACCCTAACATAAAATTTTAGTAAATTCTTTAAGTTGTTTCACATACAGGTAGGCTAATTATAATAGTTACTACTGTTGCCCATAGAGATATGTGTGCAGTCTAGTTTGAAAACAATGTAAAGAGTGAAGGCCAGTTTTTGAAAAACTACTGGACCCGTTGATTTTAACTAGACAAACTGCTCCAAGTTAAACACAAAGTGCACTTTTATTTCTGAAAACTGTTTCTCCACACTATCTAGGTGCTGTATCCGTTGACCTACTATGGGCATATTGCGCACGGCTGCGGAAGGCGGAGCTGAAGGCAGTATGAAAAGCTCGCATGCCTCGCGTCTTCCTCCGCCTCTCTACAGCAAAATGGCGACTGTTGACTACGACTCGTCCGCGGATCCAGAGATGGACTTGACCAGCGACGAGGAGTTAGAGAGGTACCTGATAAAAGCGAGCACTTTAATCAGATGCCGGCCGGTCCGTTTGTGAGGTACCTGTGTTTTAGGGAACCGTGATCGGGCTCCCACTTGTGTAAAGACCCTGAGATCGCGACTGCCGCATAACTTGAAAATCAAGGGGTGTCTATGGCCTAGTGTGCCAGCCAGCTGCTTTTAGTGCTGGGGTGCCTTGCGATTAGCCTGCTGTTGTTCTTGCATCTTTTAAATGAGCTTTGACCTTTTAAAGCGATGATCAAGGGTGCCGTGCATCGTGTTATTACGACAGATGTGCTGTACTCCGTGACACAGTTTTAGGGTGAGAATTAGGTTGAAGGCAGCGTGACATCATTGCTCTTAAGCACACAATGCAGACGCACTTAAACACGTGACAGCCCAAACATCCAACTGTTGAGCGATGACGCACTGTTGCATTAACAATATTTGAAACTGTTGTTGGTTGATGCCCTTAGTAGGTCCTACAATGCAAAAAACGCACATGCGTATAGAGGAAATGACATTCTGTCCCTGCGGGTCTCCTACATTTGCAGGCCACTAACGTTACTTTTGACACTTGCCTGGACATTTTGTCCAAGCGAACAAATTCGCAGATTTTTAAAATGTCTCTTAAAGGGACAGTTCCTTACAAAATATGTACATTCTGATATCATTTACGCACTCGGATTGCTGATTTAGGTCACGTTAGTGAGAATGACAGCCTCAGTCACTGTTCTGTTTTATTGTATGTCAAAAGGACGTGTAAAGAAATTGAATAGTGAATGAGGCTGTCAGTCATTAACATCCGAGGCTGCCTGACATCTGCTTGGATGACCGAATTTTAATTTTCGATGTACTGCCCCTTTAAATGCGTATGGCATTTCGATTACGTTTATTTAGTGTTTAGGTGTCATTAGTCAATACTTGAATTTGTACCCCGAAGTAAGTGTTATATGTTTGAGGACTAGCTACCTATAAGTCGTTCTGGAACTTTGTTTGTCTGAAGTTTCTGTGGGCGGAAGCAGTCATGACGTGAAAGATCGGTTACCAAACTGTAACTGGACGCGCGAGAAGTTAACCTCCTGTCTGACATAACTTTCCTCATGTGAAATGTAGTTAGAGTATTATCTGTCAGAGTCACACACTACTGTAATGTTGCAGTACAAACCTGATGTCCCTGGTGAACTTTAGTTACTTTTGACATGAACGTTCTAATATAATTTGTCTGCTGTTGTTTTAATAGATTTAGTTACGGTTTCCAATTAACTCTACATGAATGTCAGTTGGACTAATAGTGCAACGGTCGTTCCGGAAGTAAAATCAGGGCTGCCAACTTTTCAACTTCAACTGAGAATTCCCACAGTGGGTTGGGTGGGGTTATTTGGGTTTACATATGAACTTAATTATTAATGATAGCATAAAAAAACTCTAAAGGCAGCCCTGCTGTGAGCTATGAGGTTGTTAATTGATGCTTTTGTTGAAGCCATCAGCTTGCATTGGACTTCCTAGTGAAAAACTAAATTACCCATGATTCTGTAGAGAATCTCCACCAATCAGAGAACCAAAATGTTTATCGACGTATGCATATTTTATATTTTCCATTTTTAATTTGTAGTTCTTTCTTTCCCTTAATAAAGCTATTAAGTACACAGTCTTGTATCTTTTTTTTTTTTTTTGTCTGCTTTTGCGTCAAATTAAAGTTTGTATTGTGATTCACCTCCTAGTTGGCTGGTTTGGTTAATGGCTTAAACTCTTAAACTGAGGTAAGAAAAGACAATGGGGGAAAAAGCACTTCCGGAACAAAGGCTGTTGAAAAAGTGGACGGGCATTAATGCACTTCATAGGAAATACCTACTATGCGTCACGACTTAATTGAGCATGTGATCTAAAGTGTTGTCAGCTCATGTACCTGCTCTTCCAATGATTCATGTCATTACGTCATTCTCTCTCAGAAAGCACCAGTCTGGTTTTGGTTTCCAGATTAACTGGAGGGTGTGAACATGACGTTGTGCTATAGGTCTGAATAAAGCTCTATATTTGCATGACTGCACAGGTGGCACAGGACAAACACATCACTACAGCTGCTCTCTGTCTGAGGAGAGAGTGAGGTTGAACATTGGTGTGCGATTAAGTAGGCTCAGCTGTTGACTGGTGTGTAAAACCCTCGAGAATATTCCAGAGATAAAGGCGTCATTGACTAATATTTCAGCTGGGTCATATGCAAGCAGGTTTTGATTAAGTAGATGGTATGCTGACTTGCTTTCCGACTGTGACAGGATGTGCGTAATTAAGTTTATTTTTTGTCATTTGTCTCAGTGTGTCCTTATGATGTAATTGGGCTTTTGGTAAACTTGACCTGAAACCATGGGTAAGATAATCAAGGAAATCAGGGATTCACAAGAAAGGATCTTAAAGTTGGAATGAAATGAAAATTCCAAAAACTCAGTTTTCTAAATGCAAGTGGATCTTATTGTTCATTAAATAAATCACTTTGTAATCTGTAATCAAAAGCTGCGTCATCCTGTCAGCCCAAATTTGATGATTTTGTGAATTTGATTGCTATCTGATCAAAATGCGTGATGTGTATTGTAACCGTTCAGGGGTGTGTTTCCCAAAAGAATCGTTAGCTAATTATGGTGGTAATTTCCATTGAACTCTATTGGTAACGACAAAACTTGCAACCATAGTTGCTTTGGAGAAAAGTCCGGTTTGTGTGTCCTGTGGTGCTCTTTTGTTTTATGGAGTATCTGCATTGTTTTCTATGCAGCAGCACTGTTGTCTTACGACATGTTACCAATGCACTAAATTTTATGAGGCAGCAGCAGAAACATATAGGAAGCAGCTTTTTTTTCCATGATGCTGTTTCTGCTAGTTTCGAAATTCAAAGAAGTGTGTGGACCAGCTGTATATTGTAAATTTCCGCTCGACTCGTACTTCACAAAAACACAACCTTGTTTCTACAAAGTCATTCAGCATGTTTTCTGTGTACAAACAACTTCTGATGTGTTTACATTTTACGTGGTGTGAGAAAGATATGCAAAATCCGATCAGAACGGTCAGACAAAACTGGTTTCCCTAAACGCAATTTGGATTTCAAACAACATATGTACAGTAGCTTGAAACGAATTTGTCAATCCTTTTTTATTTATTTAATTTTTTTTCCTGATGTTGCAATGTGAACTTTGAATTATTTTGAGCGATTACGTTTTCATTTTGTTGTACTGTTTACTTTGCTTTTCGTTTTTTGTTTTGTAGCTTTAGAAATGGTTGTTGAATAGGGAAAAAAAAAGCCAACAAATGCTTCACTTTGGGGGGGGGGGGGGATGATCTTCATGTTTTCAGAAAATATGTAGATATAAAGGGCTTGCATTGCCCTCATTACCCACAGTTCGGCTGTGCTCTGAATCCTCAGAGGAATAGAGTTAACCATCTCTACAGATGGCTTTCACTGTTGCAGAACTGTTTCCTTTAGCTCCACTCTTATGTTTTACTCTTCAGCATAGATGGGTGAAGTTAAAGCTGGTAGTGTGACACTCGTTCTCTAGTCGTCTTTGAATGTATACCGCCCTGCGTTGTTTCCCAGAAAGCACTCCATCCCATCTGATGCCATGCTTCGGTGTGCTGTTTAACAGATTTAAAACGGACACTATTGATAGGGGCGTATTTATGTTTAGCAGCCTAATCTAACCTTGTACACTTCCCCAGACACCTATAGTTCAGAGCACAATGTATTCGGAAAATACACACACTTTCACTGACCTTGATGGGCTTCTGCTCCTGTTAATATTGTGTGTTGGAGTATTTATTACACCAGTGTAGGCAGGTATTCTGGAGCTTGAGTCCTGATAATGCAGCCAATTCTTCAGAGGTCTCACATCTTTGAAATGTGATATGCATATGCCAGTGGTATATTCTGATCGATATCATCTGGTTTTTGTGAGGATTTGTGGCATATCCATGTCCCAAAGCACAAAGAGGATGTTCAGTTTTGAAGCTGCTAAGTCTTTACAAGTTTTCTAACAGCTGATCTTCTGTTTCTGGAGTCATATTGTCATTTTTGTTTGTGTCTGAATCCGTAGGGAAGCTGAAGGCTTCAAAGAGCAGGGAAATGCATACTATGTCAAGAAGGACTACGCTGAAGCGTTCAACTTCTACACCAAGGCCATCGGTAAGAACCCTTAAAAGTGTACTTGGTTGTGGTTTATCTGTCTGCCTAGCTTTCTGTGGGCATCTTGCAATTATAGTGCTGGTTTGTTCCTACACACTTCTGAATCACATACTGCCCTCACATTAGACTCAATGTTCACTCATAAGCGCACGGTTTGTCGTCTCCACATGTTTTCCTTGAAGCCTAACATAATTTCCAGAATAGATTTTGTCATAGCAACCACTTGTTTTAGAAATGTTTTGGTGACCTTTTCCATTCTAGTAGCAACAAAAATAACCACTTTTTTTTAATTCCCCTTTCTGACTACTGAAGTGTCTATCAACATCTTTTGTGTGTGTCCTTTTAACAGACTTGTGCCCGAAAAATGCCAGTTACTATGGCAACCGTGCGGCCACATTGATGATGCTGAGTCGCTACAGAGAGGCACTGGAGGACTCCCAGCAGGCTGTGCGGCTAGATGACACCTTCATGAAGGTAAGCCCTGTTGACATTCTAAACATTTAGAGTGTGTTGTGGTTGGTTGGTTGTTTGTTTGCTTTTGTTTTGAAAAAAAAATTCATAAGGTTCCAGTTGATGCCATGTTTAAAAAATATTTGAAAAATATTTCAATTTTAAAATAAAAAATAAAAAGTCAAAAAACTAAAGATTAAATATTTTGTTTAAAGTGCCACTATTATGGGTAATGAAAGGTTCATATTTTGGTTTTGGGAGTCCCCAGCAACAGGTTGACATGCATGCAAGGTCAAAAAACACTTTCAATGTCTTATAATATGCATTCATTTGTACCTTATTTGCTCGACAGCTCACAAACTATTAATTTAACAATTCATTTTTCCTCCTTTGCGTGACGCTAATCTGCAGTGATTGGTCGATTTCATTTCCATTTCATCAAGCCTGTAATGCCTGATAAAGCAGCGTTTGTGAGTGCATTGCTGCTTTGTGTACAGCCGTTACCAGGGAAACCGCTATTTATTTTACGGCATTTTCATTCAGACAAAGGTGAAAAGACCAACAAGTGGGCGGGCAATATGCTAATGTTTCACGTTGACGTCAACATGAAACGGCTTGGGATTCGTTTTAAAAACGACTCGTTTCAATGATTCAGAGTTGACTCTCTTTCTTTTGAGAGACAATAACTTTATACACGGTGCACTTTCAGATTTAAAACTTTGCAGGATGTTTTCATTCACTTGTTTCACACTGCATGGAAGGTAATTTTCAAAAATCCATAATAGGGGGACTTGAAAAGCCTATTGTAGTATATTTGATATGCAAATTTCCAAATCCTTTAAATTATCAACACGATCAAAACTTTGCTGAAATGCCTTCTGTCGTCTTAAGCCTCTTTCACACAGCCATTCCGGAAAATACACGGAAAATGTGTCCCGTGATTTGTCCCGGGATGGTCTGATTTTGGTTCATTCACACTGCCAGTGATTTTCCGGAATCAGTGCGTGCGTTCACACACAACCCGTAAAGACACGTGACATTTCATGTGACGTGTATAATGCGCCGCGCACCATTTCACTAAACTGGCGAACGATTTCAGCTTCAGCGCGGATAGTGAGGAGCTCCCTGACCGCTGCTTTTTCCAGTTTACACATTTTTCAACGTGTGAACGTTGATCTGCCTTCAAAACACCCGGTAAAAGAGTTGCATGATAACGCGTGTCATCAGCCTTTACGGCATTGGTTCTGGCTTTTGTTCACAAAGCGCTCGTTCCGGGACTGAACCCGGCAATGTTACTAGGTCCCCAACCCGGGATCGATCCCGGAATTAATCACGGGACGTGTTTGCGTTCACACAGAAGGCACTCCGGCAATTTTCCGGGACCAACGTGCAGTGTGAAAGGGGCTTTATCAAGTAATGGCAAGTAATATGCCTTTTTGTATTGTTCTAAATATGTCCCCGTTTAGGTTGGTGGGTGGGTGTGTGTTTTTGCTGTGAAACCTTTACTGACTTTTATAAAATAACTTATGTTTTTAGTAATGTTTTAAGATGAACACTTATTGGACTGAAGCAACTTACCTACACCTTGTTCTTTAGAAAAATTTCTGATATTCACAAATGTGAGTATCGAATATGATACTTCAGGCTTTTGATGAATTTTTATTTGTACATCTCTCAGTTGTCATTCTGTTGCATTTCATTACAATAAAACTGCACAGCTTTAATCACAAAACTAAGCATTTAAATACCATCTTACTAATACATATTATTGGGAAATATAGAGTGACATTTATCTGCATTTTGTGTAAGTAGTCTACTCTACTGTAATGTTAGAAAGACCTCATTGATTTACATTACAAGCTATAAGAATTTCTGGCCATATAAATATCAGCAAATTGCACCAAATTGCAGATTAATTTCTCAGGTTGGACAATGAATAAAATTTAGATGCTTTTTTGCTCCTTAAATATGAGCTGAAAAAGCCTGACATATCAAATATTATACTCAGACGTCTATTCCATGTCAAAATATTTTCTGACTATTATTTCACATTTCAGGCATTACAGGGTTAACTCTACTGGGTTAATCTCAGGGGGTACTTGAGGTAAATATTATATGTCAAAGGGTTTCAGCTGACAACAAAAAGCTTGGAATTCATGAACTGATAACATGCAATGCGTGTCATTTTGGATAAAAGCATCAACCAAAGGCATAAATGTAAAAGTAGTCATCATTCTTTTTTTAAAATTGTATGTCACTAATCATTATCATTTTGTTCCACAGGGCCACATGCGTGAGGGCAAGTGCCACCTGCTGCTTGGTAATGCTATGGCTGCCAGCCGCTGCTTCCAGAAGGTTCTCGAGCTGGAAACAGACAACAGTCAGGCGCAGCAGGAGGTACATGGACTATAAATACCATACACCGTTACTTCTCGTTGCAGGCATCCCTAATCACCTCTGAAATTATGGCATGTGTCATTCATAAGGCCTCTGACCTCCTGTGTCTCTTGCAGCTGAAGAACGCAGAGTCCATCCTGGAGTTTGAGCGCTTGGCTGAGATCAGCTTCGAGAAGCGAGACTTCAGGATGGTGAGCATGTTTGTATTACTCTTCTAGCTGCTAGAGTCTGGTATACAAATGAATCTGAATGTGTGTCTCTCTCTGTAGGTGGTGTTCTGTATGGATCGGGCATTAGAGTCCGCATCTGCATGTCACAGGTTCAAGGTGTTGAAAGCAGAGTGTCTGGCTCTGCTGGGGCGCTACCCAGAGGCCCAGTCTGTTGCCAGGTAACAGCAATACAGTATTAATATTGGAGTTGTTTAGTTAATAGTTAACCGATATATGGTTATTCAAATTAAAGCTATGTTGATATAAAATGATTCAGTGATAGCAAATGAAGAACAATTCCTCTTTTTGCAGTATAAACCTATTAAAACAGGAAGTGTGCTTTAAGTGTAAGTGTTTTATATATTTATTTTTAAATGGACTTCTGTCTCACTCTTGCTTTTTGCATCTTCAGTGACATATTGCGGATGGATTCCACCAACGGCGATGCCTTGTATGTGCGGGGGTTATGTCTGTACTATGAAGACTGCATTGATAAGGCTGTGCAGTTTTTCATTCAAGCGCTGCGCATGGCACCAGACCATGAGAAGGCCCGTCTGGCCTGCAGAGTAAGTGTAATTGAATGCATTAAGTATTCAGATTGAAGGCAACCAAAATTGAGAATTTGCTGAAATTTTACTTAGGCCATCCAAGATGTAGATGAGTTTGTTTATTCATTAGAACAGATTTGGAGAAAATTAGCATTACATCACTTGCTCACCAGTGGATCCTCCGCAGTGAATGGGTGCCGTCAGAACGAGTCCAAACAGTTGATAAAAACATCTCAGTCCACAAGTAATCCACGTAACTTGTCTATCAGTAAAGTGACAAGCTATGTGTGTGTTTATAAGAAACAAATCCATCATTTAGACATTTTAACTTTAAACTGTTGCTTCTGGCCAAAATATTAGTTCATAATATTGCTTTCTCCAGTGAAAAAGTCCATCCCCTATTGTCCTGTCACATCAAAATCTAGAGATGTATTGCTTTGTAACTGTGTTGGACTATTTTTGCTTGTAAATGATGCTTGGTCTGTGCATATTTCTCTCCTGATTCAGATGAGATGACTTTATGACTGGAGAAAGCAATTTTTTGGATAGAGGACTGTTCAGCCAGAAGCAACAGTTTGAAGTTAATAATCTTTTAATGATTAATTTATTACAAACATGCAGCTTTTCACTTCACAAGATGTTAAAGAGTTACTACACTCCAAAATGAAAATTGTCATTAATCACTTACCCCCATGTCATTCCAAACCCGTAAAAGCTTTGTTCGTCTTTGGAACACAATTTAAGATATTTTGGATGAAATCCGGGAGGCTTGTGACTGTCCCATTGACTGCCAAGTAAATAACACTGTCAGTGGCCAGAGAAGTATGAAAGACTTCGTCAAAATAGTCTATCTGCCATCAATGGTTCAATCTGAATTTTATGAAGCGACAAGAATACTTTTTGTACGCAAAGGAAAAAAAAAAAAAAGACTTTATTCAACAATTTGTCTCCTTCGCATCACCGTAGCGCCATTTTGGAGAGTATCCACTGAACACAAACGGCATACGCTGTTCTGTCAGCCGCGCCACTCGGATATGTTTTCTATGTGCATTTACGTTTTGATTTGAACAAAAACGGCGTATACTCTCCAAAATGGCAATTCCTAATTCCGATTCCAATAAGATAAACAAAAAATTGTCAAACACACTTATTGTATTGTTTTGTTTTTTTGTTTTGCTTATGGTTTTACCAAACAATACCACAGGAAAAAAACAACTAGACTAATATAAATTTCAAAAATTTAATGGTTAAAGACAAGTAAATAGTAAGTAATAAAATAGGAACAAACAAATCAGTTAGCAATAGCATAAATAAAAGTGTTTTCATAGTTTTCTTTTGTTCTTTGATCAACATTGACAGGCAGTGCGTTTATTAGGCTGCTGTCTCTTTAACACCGAACGCACGCGGATCTAAAAATACTGTTACACATGCGTTTTCTTTCTCATCTGTTTATGTTCACTTGAGACAAAAAAACGGCTGTGTTTATGATGTACTGACATATTTTGTGCATACATCGATAAATGTGAAAGAGAATTCAGTTCCAGCTCGGAACAACTTTTTCTGCAGTGGAAATGCACGGAGCGGTCCAAGAACGGACACAGGTCGGGAACCCGCATCAGGACCACTGTTCTGCACTCAAACAGTGCGCAAGTTCTTTCCCTTCCTGCGCTTAAATAGTTTAAAATCACATTAAAATGCGAGTGCAGGAATCGTTAAGCGGAATCGAAATGCACGTGTCTTATCGAAAACCCGGTTCTTGGAATTTCAGAACCGGTTCTCGGTACCCAACCCTACCTGAAGCTGAGTAAATTTTCAGCAAATTGAACTGTTCTTTTGAATTGTTTTAGTACAGTGTCTGTAAAGTGTCTAATTGTTTCTCTGTTATAGAATGCTAAAGCCCTAAAGGCAAAAAAAGAGGAAGGGAACAAAGCATTTAAAGAGGGCAGCTTTGAGGAGGCATATGACCTCTACTCAGAGGCCCTGACCATCGACCCAAACAACATCAAAACCAATGCCAAGCTGTACTGTAACCGAGCCACCGTTGGATCCAAGGTCCGTATTTGATATACTTCTTGTTTTGGTGTTGTACTTCTGTAGACATTTTGTTTGAATGCATTATCAGTGTTAGAGTGCCCCACAAGGCCAAACAGTAGACCCTTTTCCTGTTCTGAAGCTGGGTCACATGTGTCGGTCTCATTTTGGTCATTGTTTGGCACTAACGCATGCTGTTTCTCTCTCTCTTCTCTGTGTCTTCAGTTAAACAAACTGGAGCAGGCCATTGAGGACTGCACAAAGGCTATTAAACTGGATGAGACCTATATTAAGGCTTATTTGAGAAGAGCCCAATGGTACGTTTGTTTCTACACACTTTAAACAAATTTGAAACTTTATTTGTTGTTTAACCGGTTCATTTTGCACCATAGTTACATGGACACAGAGCAGTATGAAGAGGCTGTCAGAGACTATGAGAAAGTTTATCAAACAGAGAAGACTAAAGGTGTGTTCATCTTGAAAGTATTAAAATGTCTAATTTCCCTTTTAAGATCTGCCAAATCTCATTATTTTTTTCTATGGTGTGTTTCAGAACATAAGAACCTGTTGAAGAACGCTCAGTTAGAGCTGAAGAAAAGTAAGAGGAAAGATTATTACAAGGTCCTTGGGGTGGATAAAAATGCCACTGAAGATGAAATCAAAAAGGCCTACCGTAAACGAGCCCTGATGCACCACCCAGGTACATATTTCATTGAAAGAACCACAGTGATTTCTGTATCTGTGAATTTCCCATAAGTCTGTGTAGTAGGCAGTATTGGGACTGCCAGTGTGCAAGAAAGTTCTCAGGGGTTTTTTTTTAATTTATTTATTTTTTTCACAGACCGACACAGCGGAGCGAGTGCTGAAGTGCAGAAAGAGGAAGAGAAGAAGTTTAAGGAGGTGGGCGAGGCCTTCACTGTGCTCTCTGACCCCAAGAAGAAGTCCCGCTATGACAGCGGCCACGACCTGGAGGATGACGACATGAATATGGGTCTGTCTCCTTCACACATTCAGGCTCTTTTTACTTCTCTTTCTGTCAACACTGTTTTAATCAGGAATATGGGTTTGATTAATCAATGTTTTGTGCTTTATTACTTAATACTCTCAATATTATTAAAAATATTATTTGATTATGTATGGTGACTAATGATTTTTTCTTTTTATTTGCTCTTTTTCAGACTTTGATGCCAACAACATCTTCAAAGCATTCTTTGGTGGCCCGGGTGGGTTTAGTTTTGAAGGTAATTCATGTAAGCCAGACCTTTATTTACTTATCATAAATTTATTAATCACATGTTCAGACTGTATAATAAATCACTGAATTACAGTACTGTTGTAAAGTTTGGGCTTGGTACGATTTTTATTTATATTTTTTTTAATGTTTTTGAATGACATCTCTTAATGTTCACCAAGGAAGCATTTTTCTGATCAAAAATTCAGTAAAAACAGTAATACTGTGAAATATTATTACAATTTAAAAGAACCATTTTCTATTTGAGTGTATTTTAAAATGTAATTTATTCCTCTGATGGTAAAGCTGAATTTCACATGATCCTTCAGATGTCATTCTAATATGCTGATTTAGTGCACAAAAAACATCAATTACCAAAGTTGTGCTGGAAATCATACTTTTCACGATTCTTTGAACAAAGTTCAAAAGAACACCATTTCTTTAAAATAGAAATGTTAAAAATGTCCTTACTGACACTTTTGACCAATTTATACATCCTTGCAGAATAAAACCATTAATTTCTTTCTAAATCGTACTGAACACAAACTTTTAATCGGATGTGCACATCATAAAATGAAGACTACTGTAAAAATACACTCTACAGTAGAGATGCACTGATTGACCGGCCAGTGATCGGAATCGGCCGATTTTTCACATGAGCGGCCCGGTGTTCTGTCGATTTGTGCTACCCTGTCAGATTTTGCTTCCTCCCATTAAAACAGTAGGTAGTACAATTCGACAACGAAAAATGCTACCTGTTAAATTGATTTATTAATGTCTACACCTACCACAACCCTAAACCTACCCTTACAGTAATGCAAATACAGTAATTATGTGCTATATTTGCAGTTGTGACTAGAAAGGATACAGCTACCGGAAACCAACAATAAATAATTTTTTCTACCTATTAGATTGTGTTTTATTAACGTGTACACCTACCCCAACCCTAAACCTACCCTTACAGTAATGCAGATAAATGAAATATTGTTGTTCAGCGTGAGAAAAAGGACGAAATATTGATGTGGGAAGCCCCAGTAGGAAAATCTGACGGGTAGGATAAAATGTCAGGACACCGGATTGGTGACCTTGCCAATTCCGAGCCGATCCTTTTATTGCCAACGGCACAGGCAATGACGTCACAGCCATGCGCACACTCACAGTCAGTGTTGCCAACTTAGCAATTTTGTTGCTAAATTTAGCAACTTTTCAGACTACCCTAGCAACTTTTTCTTCCACCTAGCAAGAAATTTAGCAATTTTTTTTTTAATTATTTGGCAACTTTTATCAACTTTTGATAAGTGACCCAGGCAATAAAAAGAAACACATTTTCCATCCAAATTACACAAAAAGAAGAAAACAAAAGATGCCTATCAGTACACACATCACGTGAATTGAGTTAGTGGCTATTTGCAGTTGTTTAATAATAATTGAATAAATGTTCATTTATGATACACTTTGTTAGTAGCTTGTACTTGCGATTGCTGATCAGGTAATACACTGTAAGAAAAACGGAAAAGATACCAGTAATTTTCCAGGACATTATTATCCATTGTAGTCCTGTAACCCGAAAACACAATTCATAATTTAAAATGCAGGTAAAAAACCAATATGGAAAATTTTCATATTAACATACTGTAGTAGACTGTGCCCTATTTTTACAAACTTTTCTTGGAGTGTAGCATACTAACTATCTACCAATGCACTGCTTAAAGCATAATTGTTGAGAATGTGTATAGTAATTACTAGTTTACTAACTATTAAAAAAACTTAACTTAAATTGTAATCATTCAAAAATGTGTAAGTGTTCAATAATTCGATCTATTTAAAATAGTTATTTTAATATTATATTATGCATATTATTTTACAAATAAATCTCAATTAACATTATTTTGAGATTTGATTTGATTATTTTGAGATCCAGGGGGCGGGGTTGGATCTAGATCCAACTCCTCCCACCTTACATAGACCTAAACCTACCCGTCTCCACCCCCTGATCCCTAAACCCACCCATCCCCACCCCTAAACCTACCAATCTCCACCCCCTGGATGTGGATCCAACCCCGCCCCCTGGATCTTTGTTCCAAGTATAGGTCTCTGCAGAAAAGTAATGGGAGTTACCAGATCGGGGTGTTTTTAGATCATGTTACCTGATTGGCTGACGTCATAGTGATGGTAGGTTTAGGGGTGGGGTTAGGTCAGGTGAATGCAACCTCTGTAGGGTCCAGGTATCGCCTCATGCTACCAGTAGTGACAGTGACCCTAGCCAAATGCAAAACTAGTGAAAAACAGTCAGAAAAGATGAGTAGGGAAAAAAATGTCAGTGGCCTCTACCTGTAAAACCATTTCTGTTTTGGGGGTCGTCTCATTGTTGCCCATCTAGTGCTCCTGTTGTTAATTTCATTAACACCAAAGCAGCTGAAACTGATTAACAACCCCCCTCTGCTACTTAACTGACCAGATCAATATCCCAGAATTTTAATTGACTTGATGCTATACTCTGATTAAAAAGTGTTCCTTTAATTTTTTTGAGCAGTGTAGTTCTGATCAAAACCACAGCAGAACTGTTTGTGTGTCTCCGAGCAAATCAGCCGTGTTTCGTTACTGAATGAATCCGCGTTTATGAACCAATCGAGTGAGTCAATGATTCAGTGGCCCATTCATAAGGACAGTCACTTGCCTTGCGTTTTAATGAATCGGTTGAAAGAATGAATAAATGACTCACTCATTAAAACAGACATTTGCCGCCACCTACTGGTGGTTTATTCATATTTAAAAGTATCATTGCATTTTTTCAACATTTATTTGTATGTTTAAAAAATATGTAAAACATTAATCTTATTTTTTATGCGTTTGAAATTTTGCTGTGTAAATGCATTTATGGCACCTCAGCTTCATCAAACTGTCTGTGTAAATGCATCTAATGCCACTTCAGATGCAGCTTCTGTTTCCTCAGCAGTGGAAAGAGAGTTTGTTAATACTAATTTCATTTGAATGGTGTCATAACTCTACAGTTTCAAAGTAAGAATTTGACGTGAAAGATGACACATTTAATAAGGTTGGGGGGGGGGGGGATGACCATTTACAAACATAGTGGGAAATGGCATGTGTTTTATAACATACAGCAACTCATTATAAATTAAATATTTCTTCCTCTTTCCAGTCACAGAGCACTTTATTTTGAGAGTTGTTTAAGTGAGAGAAAATCTGTAACTTATTGCAGATTGGGGGAATTGTAATGTTTAATAATTTTCTTTTATGTAAATAATTTTTGCATTGAAATTTGCATAGATTTTTGTTTGAATATAAAAATGTGTGCAGGGTTAAGCTGTGCTGTTGTTGGCTGCCACAGTAACGGTAATAAGCTAAGGAATTCCTTTAAAATATTTGTTTTGCGTACCAGAAAATCTGTTCATGTCCAGCGCTGTATGCGTGGCTTGCAGCGCTTAATTTAAGCTACTTAGTGTGAAATAATAAAATATGTTAAAATAATGTGTGCTCTTACCATTCTGTGGACAAAATCCCATGAACTTTGCCCTGATCGGGAGCTGTATGTGCACTCATCTGTTTTCAATGCAGCTAACCTTGCGTCACTTCATGTCATTCCCACTCATTAAACTATGACAGGTCCTTTACTGCAAAAAAGACTGTTATTACGACACTGTAAAGTGATGAAACTATGGTGCCATGTGCTTTTTAAAACTATTTTGATAGGTTTCACGTTATATTATCGGCTCGGAAAATATGTAAATGTGATTAGAAACCAGAGACCGGAAATGTAAAGCCTCCTTCCAGTCGGGCGAGACTTCTGCGTTCAGAAAAGGGTCTATAGTTATATGCAGGAATCGGCAAAATCAGTATCAGCAGGTCACACTTCCAAAAAATCAGAAATCGGAATCGGCCAAGAAAACTGCAATCGGTGCATCTCTACTCTACAGCTGTTGTGTTGATGTAGCTCATTTGTGTTAGTAATATTCTCTTCAACTCTGATTCTTTTATTCTTTTCAGCATCACTAAGTTTTATTTTTCACATCTTTTTTCCTGCAGCATCTGGACCTGGAAATTTCTTCTTCCAGTTTGGCTAACTTGGCAACTTCCAGCATGTATGCAGTAGTTTCACAACCTCTGAATTCCCCTGAACCGGACTACTCCCCTCCATCCCTGCTCTCTGGTGTAACCGGCTTTCGGGCCTCACAGTTGGACCTGCGTCTGTGCCATTGACTTGTTTTACTGCTTACGCACAAAGACAACAACGGCAGGGGCATGACCATTCTGTACCAGAAAACCAACATGATGCGTTGCAGTTCTCTCTCTGATCGGTGTCCTTTTTGGTCCTTGTATTCCCAGTTTAGTTTTATTTTGCTCTTTTTAACCCACTCTATTGAATGTACCCTGAATTCATTGTCATTTTCACTTTTTTTTTTTTCAGTGTTCAAAAGCTTCAACTACAAATTGAGTTGATGTTTGGGGGAACATAATACAGTGGCTGCTGTTTCTGTCAGACACTGCATAGGAGTACTCTAAATACTTGTAATTTCATTTCCCATCAGCCCATAAACGGCCCCTCTCTCAAGCATATTAGTAATCGCAAAATGATCCACACCATCCAAATCCAAAGCACGTCAGGAAAAAGAAAAACACGGGTTAGTACAGGAATTCATTACTGCTAGTGCCGTATAGATTGTTTAAACATGTACAGAGTCAGAATTCACACAGATATTGATTATTTATGCAACATTGCAAACCATTTTAAAGACCTCAGCAAACTATTATGTGAATGCAGCACCTCATGCCAAATCTCACCGTCTCAGAATAGCGCTGGTTCTCAGTTTCGGCACGTGAGTGGATTGTTCAACTACTGCATACAGAGGTTCAGAGAGAGCGAGTTCAAGCACCTGTTGACCACGTCCCGCTCTAAGATTCATTTGTCAATGTTGCCATTCAACCCCTTGCTGCATTGTACATTTTACTGGAATGTAAAGTGTTTCTTTGTGTTGATAGTTTATGACTGTTTAATTTTTTTTAACTGAAATACACTCACTTTTTTGATATGTATATTTATTGTAAATTCGCTGGATGTGAGCTTTGAATGGATGGATGATCTTTCAATACACTAGGATCTACACTCTTTAGGTTAACCCCAGGGAGAGACTATGTTTGGCCAGCACTCTTATTAACTTCTGAATTAAAGAGCCTCTGGAGGGAGGGATGTCAGAGGAGCTTATTGATCTGGTTATTTGTGGGCTTGATACGGTTGACTCCACACTGTGTATAATATGGATCTATGTAAATTGCAGGCATGATCAGTGAGCCATGTTTACCGTTTTGCCTAAATGTTCCTTGACATTGGATCGCTGAAGATTTGTTGTGCTCCAGCATTCTCTTGCTGTCTTTGACCTGACCGTGTACCCAGTTAGGAAAATGTGCGATTTAAGCATTTGTGTGGAATACATTCGTATTGCTCATCTTGAAAGATCTTCAGTCTATTCAAAAGACAATGTCCATGCTGAATTTGAGCACTCCGCTGGAAAGGTCATGACTATGGACCGTTTTTAAAAAGCCATGTAAATAAAGTAAGCCTGTTTCTGTTTTCCCCTTCACCAAATTCTTAACTTTTCTGTCTTTTCTTATACATATTTGTTTTAGATTAGTTTGCATCACCACCAGGTATGTTCACATTCTTGCTCTATTGATATATAAAAAAAAAAAAGTTGAGAACCCTATGCTGGATAAAATAATTATTTTACAATACATTTTGGACGTTAAAAATATGTATGTTATATGTGACCCAGGACCACAAAACCAATCTTAAGTAGCATGGGTATATTTGTCAAAATTATAGATTTTTCTTTTCAAAGAAAAAATCATAAGGATATTAAGTAAAGATCATGTTTCATGAATATATTTTGTAAAGTTTCTACTGTAAATATATAACTTAATTTCTGATTAGTAATATGCATTGCTAAGAACTTCATTTGGACAACTTTAAAGGTGATTTTTCTCAGTATTTAGATTTTTTTGCACCCTAAGATTCCAGATTTTCAAATAGTTGTATCTCAGCCAAATATTGTCCTATCCTAACAAACCATACATCAATGGAAAGCTTATTTATATGTGTAAGTCTCAGTCTCAAAAAACTGACCCTTATGACTGGGTTTGTGGTCCAGGGTCACACATTATACCCTTTTTTTCACATATATCTAAGGCCTAAGCATTTAAGATGGAATGACGTAGTATGTATTGGCATGTCAATCAAAGGTCCTCTCTCAGTTCATTGGCCGCTCAGGGTTTTGTTAGGCGCGTCGCTAGGATACAGCGGACTACAACTACTTTTTTTGGAATGTACGGAAAGGTTTTGATGTAATTTTGCATAAATACGATTAAAATGTCCAACAACGAGGAAGGCCAAGGGCCGAAGTGTACTTTTAGCACCTATGTATCTGAAGGTGACCAGCTGTTCCAGAAGGGAGAGTACGTCAAAGCTATTGAGAGCTTTTCTACGGTAAGCTAATAACTATAACTGGGGATTATGCGAAATACGTTTTTCAGTTCTCACATTAAAATGAAGTTAAACTGAGTGCTTTATTTTACACTTTATAAGAGTCTTCTCTGTTGTCCACCAGGCTTTAGGTTTACAGCCGGATGATAAAAACTGTCTGGTCGCCAGATCCAGGTGTTATTTGAAACTAGGAGATGCAGAGAGCGCGCTGAAAGATGCTGAGACCTCTCTTAAAGACAACAAAGACTTCTTCAAGGTGTGTTCATCTGTGCTGCTAATTTGTGTTTTATCTCCTCGTTTGGTCTAGAAGCTCCCAGCAGCTAGCTTTTTAGTCTGTATGTTTATGTGTAGTAAGACACTCAGTCCTGAGGGTGGCGTACTTACATAATCTGAAACCTTATCAGATGATTCTGGCAAAAGTAGGGCACTAAATTGCCCCAGAAAGAATGTGGACACTTGTAGCACACTTAAATATTGATAAATATTATTGTATTAGATAACGAAATATTAAACCAAGGGACCTTTATGTCAAAAACATGCTTTCAAAAAAGCAATATAACTGATTTTGAATTAATAAACTGTTCTGTTTAAAATTAAGACTAAAACTTTTAACACAAAAATGACATGTCAAACTAGTGAAAAGTGAGAGACCATCCACTACATTCACCTAAAAGTAGTTGCAAACTGGTATGGTGTTTTGTATATAATGCAATGAAATTCATTCATTTTTGAGTGTGGTTTAAGTATCCAAATAATTTTTGGAGCTACTATATATAAACCTATAAATTAATAATGTCCAATCCCAGTAAAAGCACAAATGAATGATCAGCAGTTATGTTTAGTTTCTAAATGGTATATACGTGTGTGTGTATTTTATTTATTTATATATATATATATATATATATATATATATATATATATACACCCCTTCATTTTTTTCACATTTTATGTTGCAGCTTTATGTTAAACTGCTTTAAATTACTTTTTTTCTCCACATCAATCTACATTCCATACACCATAATGGCAAGGCAAATACAGAACTGTCACAACTTTGTACATTTATAAAAAAAAAATAAAAAACTGAAATAAGTATGTTGCATAAGTATTCCAACCCTTAACTCAGTACTTAGCTGAAGCACCTTTATAGCCTCAAGTCTTTTTTGTTTGATCCAACAAGCTTTGCTTGCCATTCTTCACCTCACCTCTTCACCTCTCAAGCTCTGTCGGGTTGGATGGGAGCAGATGCACATTTTCAGGTTTCTCCAGAAATATTTGATTGGGTTCAAGCCCAGGCTGTGGCTGGGCCACTCAAGGACATTCACAGAGCTGTTTATAAGCCACACTTGCTGTGTGCTTAGGGTCATTGTCCTGTTGGAAGGTGAGCCTTCTGCCCAGTCTGAGGTTCTGAACGCTCTGGACTGGGTTTTCATTAAGGCTATCTCTATATTTTGGTGCACTGAGCTTGTCTTCTACTCTGATGAGTCCCTCAGTCTCTGGCGCTGAAGAACAGTCCCACAGCATGAGGCGGCTACCACCACACTTTACTTTTGTGATGGTACTCTGCAGGTGATGAGCAGAGCTGGTTTCCTTCAAACATGATGACTTGTTTCTCAGAGTCTGAGGGTCCTTTAGGTGCTTTTTTGCAAATTCCAAGTGTATTTCCATGTGTCTTCTCTGAGGAGAGGATTGATACTTGCCAAACCAGCATAAAGCCCAGATTGGTGGAGTGTTGCAGTGAAGTTTGTCCTTCTGTAGGTTTCTCCCATCTCCACATATGATCATGGAGCTCAACTAGAGTGACCATCGGGTTCTTGGTCACCACTCTAACCAAAACCATTCTCCATCAGTTGCTCAGTTTGGCCAGGAGGCCAGCTCTAGGAAGAGTCCTGGTTGTTTCAAACTTCTTCCATTATGGATAATAAATGCTACGTGATTCTGTGAACCTTCAATGCAGCAGAATTTTTTCTGAACAGTTCCCCAGATGTGTGGCTTGACGCAAACCTGTTTCTGAGCTCTACAGGCAGTTCTTTTGACCTCAGGGCTCGGTTTTTCTTCTGATATGCCTTTTCAGCTGTTAGACCTTATATTAAGACTTGTGTTCCTTTAAAAATCATACCCATTCAATTGAATTTGCCACAGGTTAACTTCATTTTTCAAGTGCCTTAGTAACATCTACGTGGCCATGAATGCTCAAATTTAAATTGTCCCAGATAAGGGTTTGAATACTTATGCAATGGAATCATTTAAGTTTTTTATGTTTAATAAATTTGCAAAGATGTTAAAAACCTGTTATTTGCTTTGCCATTATGGTGTATGTAGTGTAGATTGTTGTGGGGAAAAAAAAAGTAATTTAAAGCAGTTTAACATAAGGCTGCAACATAACAAAACGTGAAAAAATGAAGGGGTTTGAATGTATATATGTGTGTATGGTTTCCACAAAAATATTAAGCAGAAGAGCTGTTTTCAATTATTAATTATTAATAAAAAGAAATGTTTCTTGAGTAGCAAATCATGATATTAGAATGATTTCTGAAGGATCATGTGGCACTAAAGACTGGTGTAATGATGCTGAAACTTCTGCTTTTTCATCACAGGAATAAAATACTTTTTTAAAATATATTACAATAGAAAACAATTATTTTAAACTTATTCTTTCACAATATTCCTGTTATTACTGGACTTTTGATAAAATCAGCATTGGTGAACATGAGATACTTCTTTATATATATCTTTTTACTGGGTTGTTGAACCAAGAGATATTCAGGTGAGTGTGATAGCGGTGATTTAATAGTTAAGGAGCTGGCTTGTTACCACAAAGCATGTAGTGTCATGTAGAAGTTATGAAAGAACAATGAAAAATCAGAAACCTGTTTGGGGCCATTGTATGTTCCTCTAGGCATCCAGTCTCTTTAGTTACTGTAAACTGATTTGTATGAAAAGCTTAATTTAACAGATAACCTATGATTCTCCTTCGGTCACCATCCTGTCTCCTGCAGGGTGTGTATCAGAAAGCAGAAGTCCTCTACACTATGGGCGATTTTGAGTTTGCATTGGTCTACTATCACCGAGGCAATAAGCTGCGTCCAGAGCTGCAGGAGTTCAGGCTGGGAATCCAGAAAGCTCAAGAGGCAATACACAACTCAGTGGGCAGTAAGTCCTCAGACACAACGTGATGAGAAATGTAGAGCTCATATTTTGGTTACACAGCAAACAGACCTCAGTTACCCACATCTCTCACCCCAACCCAAAAGGTCCTTCTTCTGTGAAGCTGGAAAATAAAGGAGACTTGTCTTTCTTCCACAAGTCTAATGGGGTGAGCTGGCTATATTATCTTTCTGTCTCTTGCTCGCTCTCATTAAACCACCTGCTCCCATCATTCACCCTGCCACTGTTAACGCTTTACATTTATGTTTGTTTCAGTAGTTAGTAACACACATTTGTTTGTTTGTTTGTTCAAAGGTTCGTCCCAATCACTTGAATCATTCTCATAAGAGGGAATCCAAAAAGCATGGCCAGAAGATGAACAAAAATGAAAAAACAGCCAAGGAACTTCTAGGAGAGCTATACGGTGACAGAGAATACTTAGAGAAACTTCTAAAAGATGAGGGTCTGTGTTTTTCCGGGTTTTTTGTAGACCTATTCAAATGTCAGTTTGCATTTGTGAAAGTGCATATTCTATATAAAGTTTCGCAATCTGCTCCAATACAGATCTTATAAAAGGTAAGATACGCACTGGAGAGCGTGTTCAAGATCTGATCGTAGGCTGTATCTCTTATCTGGACACACGGACGGCATTCTGGCAGCAGCAGAAGCCCATCTACGCTCGTCAGCGAGACAGAAAACTCATGCAGCAGCAGTGGAACCGAGTTCTTCACAAGCCTCCCTCAGACCCCACTCGATACGTCCTCAACAGTCTGGAGGAGATTGACACAGGTGAACCTCTGCAGAGTTTGGGACGGGTCAAAGTTCACAGTTTAGGTTCCTAGCAAGAAATGTAGCATTAGTCGCATACTCATGTTACACTTGCAAAACCATACACTAGCGTTCAAATGTTCAGTGGTTGGAAGAATTTTTTTGTATATTTGAAGAAGAGCATTCTCATATGCTCACCAAGGCTGCATTTATTTGATCAAAAATACAGTAAAAACAGAAATGTTATTACAGTTTAAAATAACAACCTATTTCTATTTTAATATATTTTGAAATAGTTTATTCCTATGATGGAAAAGCTGAATTTTTTTAGCATCATTACTCCAGTCTTAAGTGTCACAAGATCTTTCAGAAATCATTTTAATGTGCTGATTTGGTACTCAAGAAACAATTATTATCAAAGAAGAAAACAGTACTGAGACCGGGGGCTTATTTTTGTAACATTATAAATGTCTTTACTGTCACTTTTGATCAATTTAATGAATTCATGCTGGAGAAAAAAGTATTAATGTCTTTAAAAAAAAAAATTTGTACTGACCACAATTTTTTGAACGGTAGTGCGTGTAGATGGCTGACTTTCATCAGGAACAACGTGGAGGTTTGTTGGGATTATTTAGGATTCTAATTATTCTCTAGGTCACCCCACAATGTTTGTGTAACACACCCAGCCGATTATTTAAATATTTAATAGTGTTTGCTGAGTACATTTGAACAAAACCCTAAACCTTATTATTAAACTTTGGCATGTTACTCTGTACATCATTTGTGCCATGGACATGAGCGATACATCAAATTTAGTGACTTGGTAAGAAGAGATGTGCTATTACTTTTCTAAAGCTTGGTCACTTTTTCCTTTGTTCTGTGAATTACCATGGTCGAAATCCAGTCCTTTCAATAGGAATTCAAGTGTTCTGGAATTTCGCATGTGGGAAAAAGTTTTCCCTATGCAGATTTCGCAATGGGTTCAAGTTGGTCATGCAGATTCACCACATTGACCAAAAGAAAAGCTGCTTGGTTGGAAAGTGCCTTCCTTGTGAGCTGCGACTGTGAGATTTTAGACTTATGATTTTTACCTGGCGGACATGCCTTAAAGAAGAAACCTCATAGGCCTATCAGAATCAGAACAATGTCTTATCAATGCTCTGGCATCACATGAATTTTGGATAGGCAAGCACTACTCTATATAATTTTCAGAAAATGTTTTGTATGCTATTGGATTTTTGAGTATTATTTCTTCAATTGACAGCCATGAGTTCAGGCAATACAGAAAGCGGCCTGAAGAAGGCCCGTGAGCTCATGAAGGCGGTGAAGGAATGGTCTGACGAGGTGCTGCCCAATAAGAGAGAAGTGATTGGGAATCTGCACAGCTGCATTGGTAGTCATATAATTAAATATATAATATCAATAGCACAAGAATCAAAGATATGAAACTTTGTGTTAAAAGTTTCTCTGATGTTTTATGTAGGCAATGCACTGATGGATCTTGGCAATATGGACAAGGCTCTGCATCATCATGAGAAGGATCTGGAGCTGGCCAAGAAAGGGTAGGCGACCATGAGAGTAGGAAAGCTACCTTTCTGTTTTTTCTGGTTGGTTAAAGGGGTCATATGATGTTGCTAAAAAGAACATAATTTTGTGTATTTGGTGTAATGCAATGTGTTTATGTGGTTTAAAGTTCAAAAAACACATTATTTTCCACATACTGTACATTATTGTTGCTCCTCTAAGCCCCGCCTTTCTGAAACGCGTCGATTTTTACAAAGCTCATCGTTCTGAGAAGTGAGGTGTGCTCTAATTGGCCAGCTATCTAGTGCATTGTGATTGGCCGAATACCTCAAGCGTGTGACGGAAATGTTACGCCCCTCACCGTATTGTGATGGCGTTTCACGGCGCGACCACACAAA
>JAFVLL020011766.1:0-23526 GCA_021397915.2 Tor tambroides
TTTTTTTTATTTTTTACTATCTTGACTATATGTAAACTATTTGTTTTTCCCTGAAAGTGCAAACATTGAGTTTCCATCCACATTTTTGGGATATCGCCAGTGTTATTGTAGTATTAGTTATATATTATTATAGTATTTATTAATTTTGTGAATTAGCTTTTATATATTCACTTTTAATATAAGTTTCAATTTTAGTAATTTTATGTGCTTGGTACTTCATTTTACAGACAGTGTCTGTTTGGGACAATTTGTCTGGGAAATCTGTCTGACTCACTAGTAGTGCAGTAATTACACACTTCACCTTTAACTGTGCATCTCCAACCTCGTTGCTTTCCATCACCCGACTCACTACCTAAAATTCGAATCGCTTCTCATTGCCACTGACACTCGGAGTAATGTACGTGTGTGTTGTGTGTATTTCTCATTGATGGACTTACAGTCAGCCACCTGCATCCCCCAGCACACAGGAGGCCATCCAGGGCATGTTGTCCATGGCTAACCTGCAGTCATCAGACTCTTGTCTGCAAACGTCCTGGAGCAATAGCCAAGCAAAGAACAACTCGCACAGCAGCACAGCCAACAAGAAGCAGAGCAGCGTGGCCGGAGCAGGGGGTAACAGTAAGCGACCGGCCAAACGCTTGCCCAAGAAGACGCAAAAGAGCTGCAGCGTGGACAGTTTGGACATGTTTGATGATGACCAGGACCACCTGGAAGCTTGCTTTAGGGATTCTGATTATGGTAAGTTCTTCAAACGGATTTTTTTTTACTTGCGACAGTTGATGCAAAGTTGACTTTACTTTCTTCTGAGGAACCCAAAAGATATTTCAAAAAAAAAAATGTCTCAGTGTTTTTGTTGTCCATACAATTAAGTTGTGTAATGTTGCTTGGACCCCAACATTCAGAAGTGAGTAAGTGATGGCATTTTCATTTTTGGCTGAACTATCCCTTTAAGAACCCATTTGGAGAACAGATTGCAGTTCTCTCATACCTTCATCTTGGATAGCTTGTTTGCACTATTATCAAGACCAATTAGTTCCTCTGAGACAATTTGTCAAGGATGTTTTATGATGACTTGGAATTGCCCAGGTGCCTTTAGAGCAAAGCCAAACAGTGTAAATCTGCTCTATCAATGTTCTGATTAGAGTTTGATTTTGACTTAAGGGTTCTCATTCACGGCAAAGTGACAGGCGTGTTTACTCTCTGCTAGAACTTTTCAGTCCCCCCTTCTGAGTGGTCTCTTTTATAGCTTTTGTGAACCCATTCCAAGAACAGCAAGGCCATTAGTAGCCTGTTAATAATCCATTAGCATGAGTTTTAAACTGGTGTTTTAAATGCTTTTTGATCTGATACCCTAATTAGTCATTACTAGCACGCACATTCCCGTTCGGACTCACACTAAGAGAGAATTTTATCAAACACACAGGCATTCCTCCTTTCTGTAAACATTTTTTTTTCTTTGTCTTGATAATTTAATTGTTGGAAATTGCGTGTTCCTGAGTAGTTGAGTTCAAAGAAGCTTAGGTGCATGCAGGCCGAGGCAGGGAAAGGAACAGCTGCCGTGCATCTGTGTCACGCTAACATCCTGTCCAATGAGAAAATACTTAGCACTGTAGTTTATGGAGTGCAAAAACAGGGTGCTTTCTCGTGTAAAGCTATATGTTTGAAACTAATGTGCTTCGACAATGCACATTTACATTGCTTTCTCTAGCGACTTTAAACCATACATATGGCATTCCAAAAGGAATGAAAAAGGTGGCATCTGTAGAATTAGCTAACTTTTGCTTTTTGTAACATGCATTTTTATTTATTTTTGTTTTGTTTGCTTATGAAGATAATATTGTTAAACTATTGAAGTATTGTTGTTATTATGATTATTTTAAATATGTTACTCGTATTACTCCATGTTAATTGCCATGAATGTATAGCCTTAGATGCTGATATGGCATTAAATGAAAATTATGTTTTTGTTTGTTTGTTTTTTCCAGTTTATCCATCTCTGGAGTCTGAGGAGGACAGTCCCATTTTCAAATCGAGATCGAAAAAAAAGAGAAATACAGATGACACTCCATATAGTCCAACAGGTAGTGCAAAGTTTACAGTTTCAGGTGGGAATCTGACTATTAGGGGTGGAACGGTTCAACTTTTTCACGGTTCGGTTTGTATCACGGTATTAGAGTCACGGTTTCGGTACGGTTCGGTATGTTTAGGGAAAAACTATACTCTAAGTGTCAAATAAAAATAAAGAAAATAAGAATAATCTATTTAACTACAAGCAACAGCATAAATAAATACAATAGAGTAAAGATACAAATAAAATAAACAGTGATTTTCAGTTTTTTTTTTAGGTAGGTCTAGCATTAGTTTTTAGGTACAGAAATTGAATAAAGTAATCAAATGTAAAACAGCATTGCATATTTGACTGTATAAATTAAAGATTAATCTTTATTAAAGTTACAAATGCGATTCAATCAAGAGCAGTGAGTGATTTCTTTGTTGTTGCTGTTTGATTAATATTAAGAAAGTGCTGTCACTTTAAGAGAATGCACTGATCCAGTGCACTGATACTGCACGTTCAGCCGGCTATGTCTGCTATAGGATACTTACCAAGACGGGCATTTTGACATAATTTTTGTGTGAATTTGTCCATTCAAACACAATACTTCAGAGAGAGCTTAATACTTGCGCGCGTTCTGAGGCGTGGGTTTGCACGCTTCTGATGAGGGCACGTGACGCACAAATTTTCTCACTGCGCGCGCGAGCTCGCGTCCTCTGACTCTTAAATGTTTAAACTGGCAAAGCTTACATGAGTTTAGTTTAAACACAGATATCAACGTGTGCTGTTCAGGTCTCACCTGTGCGCGCACGCTATCAGCACCCGGGTGATGACGGAATAAATGCTCATAATCCAGCATACTGCACTTGAATTGAACAAGAGTGAATGGTTTGTCCACTTTTTTTTTCATCGCTGTTGTTGTAATGTAATGGGAAGCCAGAATTCGCGTCCATCAACAGAAGCATACATTAGCCGAACCCTGTTTTTTTTTTACGTGTTACCATATTGCATATTGCAGATGCGTTGTCAGATTTAAGTTGAACCGCGGTCCTAGCGCATGCCGAACCGTGTGTGGAGAACCGTACGGTTCGGTTTTTTTCCGCGAACCGTGCCACCCCTACTGACTATAATGTAAATTGAATCACATGGGATTATATTCATACTGTTGCAGCACGAGTTGGGCCCACTGTACCACGACAGGAGAGACCAGCTCGGGAGGGGGCACGTGTGGCGTCCATAGAGACAGGATTGGCAGCTGCGGCGGCTAAATTGTCTCATCAGGTTAATGCTTTATTACATTTTGCATTTTATTATGTTTCTATTTTTATATGAAGTAAATTCTAGGGATGCACAATTAATATATATATAAAACTAAAATCACAATATGGCTTAGTGTGATTTTAATTCATTACATAACTACATGTGGTGCATGTTTCAAAGTGAATCGCTGAACTGTGTTCATTTCCATGCATGCAGCTCATAATCTAATGTTTTCATTGTCTTGGAGCAGCTCAGTTCAAAGTTCATTCTGCACTACACAAACTCCGTTTCTGCATCTGCTCTGAGCTTGATTCGCTTATAACGCGTATTTGGGAATATACAGTGGGTACGGAAAGTATTCAGACCCCCTTAAATTTTTTCAATTTTTTTATGTTGCAGCCTGATACTACAATTGTTTAAATTCATTTTTTTTCTCATTAATCTACATGCCGTACCTCATAATGACAAAGTGAAAACAGAATTTTAATCATGTCTGTAAATTTATTAAAAAGAAAAAACTGAAATATCACATTTACATAAGTATTCAGACCCTTTATTCCATACTTAGTTGAAGCACCTTTGGCATTAATTACAGCTTCAAGTCTTTTTGGGTATGATGCAACAAGCTTTGCACACCTGGATTGGGGAGTTTCTGCCATTCTTCTTTGCAAATCCTCACCAAGCTCTGTCAGGTTGGATGGGGACCGTGTGGGTGGACAGCCATTTTCAGGTCTCTCCAGTGATGTTTGATAGGGTTCAAGTCAGGGCTCTGGCTGGGCTACTCTAGGACATTCACAGAGTTGTCCCTAAGGCACTCCTGTGTTGCCTTGGCTGTGTGCTTAGGGTCACTGTCATGTTGGAAGGTGAACCTTCTGCCCAGTCTGAGGTCCTGAGCGCTGTGGAACAGGTTTTCATTGAGGATATCTTTGTACTTTGCTCCATTCAGCTTTCCCGCAACCCTGATCAGTCTCCCAGTCCCTGCCTCTGAAAAACAGCCCCACAGCATAAGGTTGCTTCCAGCACACTTTACTTTTGGGATGGTACTCTGCAGATTATGAGCAGAGCTGGTTTCCTTCAAACATGATGCTTAGAATTGAGGTTCATCAAACCAGAGAATCTTGTTTCTCAGAGTCTGAGGGTCCTTTAGGTGCTTTTTTGCAAATTCCACGTGTGTTTTCATGTGTCTTCACTGAGGAGAGGATTGAGTTTGGCCACACCGCCATAAAGCCCAGATCGGTGGAGTGTTACAGTGATATTTGTCTTTCTGTAGGGTTCTCCCATCTGCATATACGATCATGGAGCTCAACTAGAGTGACCATCAGGTTCTTGGTCACCAGTCTAGACAAGGCCGTTCTCCATTAATTGTTCAGTTTGGCTGGGCGACCAGCTCTTGGTAGAGTCCTGGTCATGCCAAACTTCTTCATTTGAGAATTATGGAAGCCACTGTGCTCTTGGGATCCTTCAGTGCAGCAGAAATGTTTTTGTAGCCTTGCCCAGATCTGTGCCTTGATACAATCCTGTCTCTGAGCTCTGCAAGCAGTTCCTTTGACCTCATGGCTTGGTTTTCGCTCTGATATGCATTGTCAGCTGTAAGGTCTTTTATAGAGAGGTGTCTTTCCAAATCATGTCCAATCAATATAATTTGACTCCAATCAATATGTAGAAACATCTCAGCAATGATCAAGAGAAATGCGAGGCACCTGAGCTAAATTTCAAGTTTTGTTGCAAAGGGTCTGAATACTTACGTAAATGGGATATTTCAGTTTTTTATTTTTAATATATTTACAGACATTTCTAAATTATAGAGTAAGTATAGATTAATGAGAAAAAAATGAATTTAAACAATTGCAGTATCAGGCTGCAACATAAAAAAATTGAAAAAATTTAAGGGGGTCTGAATACTTTCCGTACCCACTGTATATCAACCATCTTCTCAAGGTTGTAATAAAAAGCGTTTATACACTTACTGTTATCAGTAAGTGAGAAGCTGTGGTTTTCCACCAAAAAAAAAAGCTGAACTGGATTACAATTTGAAAATGTAGAAAGACAGCTAGTATTAGTATTATAATTTTACAGTTGTACTGTGAAATAAAATTATTATATTTTTATTAAATACTCTTTTATATTACAGTGAAATATTACAATAGTATTAATTTGGATATTAAGAATTTTAGTTAGTAAAAATAGTAATATAATAATCAGAATAAAATAATTAATTATTCTTATAATATTATTTTGTAATAATATTAATAATCACAGAAATTTGGCCTAATTCTGCAGCCTCACAAACAAGCACAGCAAACCTAATGCAATTAAAACTGCAATCACAGTTTCTACCAGAGAAATTGCATTGGCGTCCCCCTCCCCAATCATATAGCCCTAGTAAATACTGTGTAAAACAATTCATTTAATTACAATTTTGTGGATGTTGCATTTGAAATCATTGCATTGCACCATGCCATTCATTTACAGTCCAAATGCCTGAGACCACATGAACATTTTATCCTGGACATATAGTTTGTATAATTTTGAAAGATTAGATTAGGATTTTGATGTAAAATGAAGAAATATTTAACATCTTGCACTGTTTATGGTCACAAATTTGTGGCATTGACCATGTGAACTCCTTTGTGTCTTAAAGCACAAGACAAGCACATTTTCAAATCATGCTGCAGAACATGAGGTTTTCAGGTTTTACACACACTTGTGGAGTTGATGCAGCTCGAGTGTCATTAAAGTAAAAGCGACGAATACCAAGAAATTCTGAATCCTTTCTAATAGCTTCCATTTTTTTAATATTAACATCTGTAAGGCTGATTTAGCTAAATGACCCTACTAACTAGTTCTTGCTACAGGAGGAGCAGAAGATCAAGAAGAAGAAAAAGAGTACCAGAAAGAAGCCCATAGCTGTAGAAGAGCCTCACAAACTCTCTCAGGAAAGCAGCTCTCCAGAACCCACCGCGGACTCTGAGACCAACCTGGGCGACCATGAGTACAGCACTGGAACGAGCAAGACCGCCGGCAGCTCGCAACCCATTTCCCCCGGAGTCTTCCTCAGCCAGCGACGGTCTTCATCATCATCGTCATCTCAGAACACCTCATCTGTCCTGCCAGCAAAAGTCGAACGTGGGAACTCGACAGACGCCAAAGGTGATTTTGGGGATGAGTATCGATTCATGTTTAAGGTTTGTTTATACTGCACTGGCCAATATGAGAGTTGCAATTTCGGGATCTTTGAAAATTTATTGACACAGCTGTGGCTTAATAATGTATTGCCGTGATCACAGAGTTGCAAAGTTGTTGTTGCATATGCTAACCATTTTGCTTCGTCTCGCCCACAGCCAAGCGGCTAAAGAAAGGAATGGCAACGGCCAAACAGAGACTTGGAAAAATCTTAAAGATTCATCGTAACGGCAAGCTTCTGCTGTAACATGGACAATGGGTGACTCAGACTTTCTCCTGATGTTTATGGACCCGTGGACTGATCCCTCCCTCCCTCCCTCCCTCCCTCCCTCGACGAGCCGGGATGAGAGCAGAAGGACTGAAACGGACAGGAACGTGAACAGGATCCCACAAGTTTTCAATTTCTAAGAAGAACATAGCTCCGATAGGTTTTTGCCTCTTCTTTTACTTTATAACTTTCAGATATTAAAAATGTACAGAATACCTGCTCTTAATATTTTGTAAGAAGAATTTGTCTTGTTTTACTACGGCTATCAGTTTATCAGGGGTTGCTAATATATTATAAGATAGAGTACATAGCAGTCATTCCAAGATAAAGAAAGTATCCCTTGCATGTATTCCAGTTGCATGCATTGTTTTGATGAGGGGAAAGGGTTGGTGGAAGGTTGCAAACAAGAAATTCATTTTTGCTTTTTGGATGTGGCTTATCATTGTCTTTTTTTTTTTTTTAATTTTTAACAAGTATTACTGAAGACAGGATTTTCACAGTAACTGGTGGGCGATTTTAATTTACTTTCCTTAATCCTTAAGCAAAAAAGCATTTTTATAAGCATTACCTACACGGGACAACTGAAAAAGTACTTTTCTGTTTGCTAAGCACTATCGCAGATAATATTTACTGACCTAATATAATTGTACGTGTCGTAGGTAGTTTGAAGCCCTAAGGCACTTACAAAACTTCAGTGAAGCACAAATATGAACTCATATTTTTAGTAACATTGTATATCTTCACAGCTATTATAAAACGACAGCTTTTTTACATTCTTTTTTTCTACAAAATATAGGAAAAAATTGTCAGTGCATATTTTGACAAATCGTTAAACATGCATATCGATAACAAACCATATTTTCACTAAATGACATGGTTGAAATCTTATTTTCCCCTGTTGGTTTAGCAAATCATCGTATCACATGAAATAAAATGAATTGTTAGCACGTCTTTTAAAATGTTATTTATATATTTTTGTTGTTTTTAGAAATAGATACTACAATCAGTTTTATGCCATACAACGTAGCTCTTATTACGGTTGCTTATACACTCGCCAAAAACAACGAAACACTACATGAATGGGATCTCTAGCACTGATGATAAGCCTCATCCATGACATTTCACTACATGGGGATACTTTCTCTCTTCTGTTTGTTTCACAGGCAGCACCAATTACCCTAGAATGAAATATGCATTTATATTGCTTCACAGTACAATATGTAGAATGTAGCCTGTATATAGCTTTTTAAATGACTACTTTTTGTATCCTTTTTTCCTTAATACTTCATTATACATTTTTACTAGTTTTTGCTAATTACAGACAAAATATATATATAAAGATATAGAAATAGTCATTACCTTTTCAATTTTTTTGTTAGATACACAATAGCTGAACTTTTTTTAACCATTGTTTTGTTGTCATTTCATTCTGTTACATTAGACAAAAGGTGTTGCCTGGAGAACAAAATAAACAGTGTAACATTTATTCTCATATGGCCTTACATGCAGAAAACCATGTGTATTATGATTCATTTATGATGGGGGAGAAGGAAAAAAATCAACAACATTTCTACGACCAGCCTGACATTTGAGCTAAAATACCCCTGATGGATTTTAAAGTTATTTTACTAGCACCTTGTGAAGTGTTTTCTGTGTCAGTGATGTAATTTATTAATGTTTGTAGCCTTTTATACTTGTATAATTCTTAAGAGGTTTTGTTTGAAATATTTTATCAGTCTGTGAGCCCCTTAGGACACTTTTATCATTAACATTGGGCAATAGTTCCTTTTTTTTTCGTCTTTGCAAAACCACGTCTTTATTGTTTTCATCAAATCAAGTGCAACTGCTTATCAATACAAAATGTTACATTATTATTGTTATTGTTATTAAGCAGCTATTTTCATCATGCCATGAGTTTTATTTTGGTAATAGAGTATGTACATTCTTAACCAGGTTTACTGTGCTCATAAATTGCAGTGTTTTAGTTACCAATGTAAATCTTGTATCCACCTTTCCGATTCGAAACACTCCGAATCTTTGTCAATGGAACTATTTCAGGTTTTTATTTGTACAAAATGTGTGTTGCTTTGTTGTGGTTTATTTTTATATGTTCAAACAATTAAATGCATCCACTGTTTCATGGCAGTGAATGATACTTTTGTAGTAGTGCACTCTGTTTTTCTGACTCACAAAGATGTGTTTTGAATTATCGTCTATCTATGTCATGTGTTTCCACAAATGTCTTTCTTTCTTGCTGTTTATTTTTAACCTCTTGTATTAGGCTACATTATCCCATGCGTAATTTGTTTTTCTAAATGCGACGAGTCGCTCGTTATGTATTTAAGTCTGTTCCCATTTCATAAGGGCACACAAAAGTCAGTTTTGGTAACATGTTCTTCCACCATTCATACGGAATGGCAGGGCTACACACGTTCTCTTGAACATGCTGTGGTAATTACTTTTAAATGGGCTCATGCTACTGTACCATTCAGGTCCGATGCCCTGGAGAAACTCTCGACTCGCACACAATCCCCCCCATTTAGAACCACATTGTCCACTGGGAGCCAAGCTGCACTTTTTGCTTTCACTAGTTCATTAATACACAGCTAAAGCCAAAACACCAGCGAGTCCAGCCCGGCAGCTCCGGCCAAATCGTTAACATGAACCAAGCCAAGGTCAACACTGTTAATACTCTATTCGTGTTGCCGGACTCGTCATTTAGTTCTAATATATTTCTTTGAAACACCGTGCATGTTTGTAGAATAATACTGTACTCATGACACCTTCAGCCCTGTGTGTAAATTGTCTTTCTGTGGTTTTTCTTTATTTCCTAGTGGTTTCCAATTGTTCTCATTTTCAACATCTTAGCTCTCGTCTTGCCCTGATTTACAAGGATTGGAGGCAAACATGAAGAGAGCCACCAGGTGGAGATAGACGTCCCAGAAAATACGTCCGTTGCGGAAAGGGTTGGCAGGTACATCTGCTCGACTTCTGACATCAGATCAAAATAAATGTAATTTCTGTGAATTTATGCTCTAGAATGTGCAGTACGCTAATTGCTGTATAATCAAAAGACAGGTTTGTCATTCATGGGTCTTTTTTGAGCTCAATTGGAGAGGAAATACAGAAAAATGTTAGCCTAGTTCAAAAACAATTGTCCATAAGCAAACAATTACTGTAAAAATGTGGCCTCAACCAATTTCACATTTTTTATGTTTACTTTTTCCTATATTTCTTTCCTTTGGTCTTCAGCGTTACACATTATCCCGCATAAATCTTAACGGCATGACATACATTTCAAATAATTTAGGATAAAACCATATTTGAGTAGTTATTTGTTATTGTTGGAGTACGTGGCAGGGTTCCACTCTCAACATGAAAATCTGCCACGTATCACACGCAGCACAGAAAACGCCACAGCTCATTGCTTCACGGTAAACCAAACCCCCCAGCAAAGTAGCACCCATGTCCCCCCAAAGTACTTTGTAGCGTATTAATGATGTTTATCTCCGAGAGGAATTGCAGAAGAGGCCCGTATATCAGGCCTAACTTGTTCCTGCCACCAGTTTGTTTGTCTGTGCGCAGCAGTGTTTAGCAAACATTGTTTTAGCAGTTAGTTAACATCAGAAAAAGCAGTGCCATTTCAGAAAGATTTAGTATGACTGATTTGGAAGAAGACGGGTGGTTAAGCTCTTTAATATAATATATTTAAAAAAAATAACTGAATATATCTAAAATAGAACATTAACAGTGAACCCTTACATCTTCCAAATATCTTTATACTGTTTAAACCGATTAATAAATAAACAGTGATTTATTTACCACGTATTTCAATAAATCTTACATTGACAGTCAAAAGTTTGGACACACATACTTGCTGTTTTTGTTTTTATTACTACTACTATTAACATTTTAGAATAGTAGTAAATTCATCAAATTATGAAACTTGCATAGATTACAGAATTTTTTTCTTCAATATCTGGTCCAACTTGATAAAGTCAAATAAATAAAATTTTACTTGTAAATAAATTCACATTTATATTTAATTACTATTATTATTATTTTACAAAACTAACTTGTAATCATAGAAAACGTGAATTAAATGTGTTCAAACTTTTGGCTGGTAGTATTTCCAAATGTCATGTTAGATTTGCAAATATGAAGGTGGCAATACTTACATTTAAAATGTATTCTTCATCCACAGAGACATCTGTGCGATGTCCTCAGAGTGTGTGTTATTGTTCAGCTTGTGGACAGCAGATGGCTAAAGCAATGCAGGACATTCCCCTCGCCAAAAAATCCCAGAGGAAAAAAACCCACTCGAACAGGCATGTTGGCTGCATTAAGAAAAAGAAACAAATTTAAATTCATTGCTTTGTCGGTTTACAGTGGATATGGATGATATGTGTTTACAATTGTAATAATTCTGATGAAACAGTACAGGTAATTAAGGTACAAACCTCTTAACACTTAGGAGACGGTATTTTTGTCCTTTTATTTTATGTAGCATTTTCCCTTTCTGTACCTGTTTTACAGCACTGTCACTGGGCTTAAAAACTTTTCTGAGTCCAATAGGAATTAATTATAGGTGCTTTTAAGGAGGGCAAGTGGTTTCATAATTGCAGTGTCAGGGGAGTCCAGGTGGGATCTGCTGAGTGTCATATTTGAGCTTATCTCATGGTGATCATATGCGGTGTAGCAGTCACAGATGTGAACGGCCGCCCGCCTCTCACTATGACTTCAGTTAAAGCCCTGCGGTCTTATTAACAAGCCCCCAGTGGTTCAGTGAAACGTGCCATGCAGAAGATGCTTTAATTGCATTGGAATGTTTGAGTAATTCATGTCTTTGTGTGGCCTAACACTGCTGTGGATTATTGGTGGTCTTCAGCCTCAGAATTGGTTACATTCCTCACGGTTCAAGAAGTCGTCCCAGTGATGCCCCTGAAGAAAGCCTTTAGCGACTCTCTGTTCTATGTGCATGTGTCTATGATGATAATACAGAATATACCATTTAGTAAGAATTTTTAAAAAGATGAATACTTACATACAGCAAGGACGCATCAAATTGATAAAAAGTTACAGAAAAGACATTTATAATGTTACTAAAGGTTTTAATTGAAAATAAATATTGTTCTTTTGAACCTTTAATTCACCAAAGAATCCTCAAAAAAATGTATTGTGGTTTCTACAAAAAAAAAAAGAGAAAAGAATTAAGCTGTTTTCAACATTGTTAATAATAAGAGATGTTCCTTGAGCAACTAGGGATGTAACGGTGCACCCCGAGCCGGCTGAAAATCGATACAAATATATGACGATTCAAATCGGTTGAGATGTTAAATGAATCGCCATACAATTGGGGGTGGGGGTTTATAAGAATGTATCTCTGAGGGGAACTGAGTGTCTTTAGAAAAGCTTAAATTGTATTTTCTTTTCATCTTGACTCTGTATATTGCATATTAATGTAGTGTTCATTAGGGCAGTGCTGCTTTACAGCGGCAACCAAGGAAACGATATATTGCTGCTTTTCCATAAGCGCCACCTGCTGTCAGAAAGTGAATGTGTTCTCATTCAGCTCGTCTGCTGTTTTTGTTTTGTGCAGAAATGTTTTATGTAGTATAGTTTCACAAAGCTAAAGTCAGACCACTCGATTTCTGCTTTCAATTTCAAAATTATACAATCTAATTTAGATTGAAAACTGCTCATTCTGCATGTATGCAGCATCTTTGTTTGAATCGTGATTAAAATGCAGCAGTTGCCTCTAATTTTAAATGGAAACAGGACAGGCATAGCCTTAGTTTGTTTATATGAAGAGATTTTTTATTTATTTGAACCGAGGTTTGTTTAAAAATTTCAATTTAGTTTAGTTATTTGACATATTTCAGTTTCACACAGAAATGTGCAGCATTTTATCTAAGCAATAATAAAAGGACATCTTTTTATTTATTTGTTTTAAATTTCATTTTGTTAAAAAGAATTGTGAGAAAATTGTATCGTAAAATCAGTATCATGAATCGTATTGCATCGTGAGTTGAGTGAATCGTTACATTCCTACGAGGAACAAATCAGCATATTAGAATGATTTCTAAGGATTATGTGATACTAAAGATTGCAAAATTCAGCTGTGCCATCTCAGGAGTAAGTTACATTTTTAAATATTTTAAAATATTTATTTTAAATTGCAATATATTTCACAATATTGCTGTTTAATAATGCAACCTTCATGAGCATGTTAGCATTTAAAAAAAAAACAAAAAAACATACTAACCCCAAACTTAAGTGTGTGTGTGTATATATTATATTATATATATATATATATATATATATATATATATATATATATATATATATATATATATATATATATATATTAGTGCTGTCAAACGATTAATTGCATCCAAAATAAAAGTTTTTGTTTACATAATATGTGTGTGTACTGTGTACATTTATTATGTATATATAAAGACACACATACAGCATATATTTTAAAAATATTTTACATGTATTTACATGTGTATATTTTTATTCATATAAATTATATCATATATAAATATATTTAATATATAAATGTAACATTTTTCTTAAATATATACATGCATGTGTGTGTATTTATATACATCATAAATATACACAGTACACAAACATATCTAAACAAAAACTTTTATTTTGGATGCAATTAATCATTTGACAACACACACACACACACACACACACACACACACACACATATATATATATATATATATATATATGTGATTATATGTGTGTTTTTATAGGTCTGGATTAAACTGCAACACTCGGGTTTTATGAGATACATTTAGGTATTCTCTGATCTGTCTCTGTATCTCTGTAGTGACTAAGAAACTTTGTCTTGAAAAAGGTTGAAGACCCTTGCTATACAATAACCGCGGACGACAAAAAACTAAATGAGCTGACATACTGAGATGTTTTAAAGCTGTTGGACTAGCTATGAGGTCATAAGTGTGGGTACCAGGACTGATTAAATAAGTGGGTCACACAGAGTGGAATATTTCACCTGCAAAAGATACTTGGGAAAAAAAATTGAAAATGTTGCAGACTTTGTGCCAGAACTTTATGAATGGGCATATCTATGCCTCCATTAGCCAATAAGCTTTTCCCATCAGGTCTTTAAACTCTCTGTGACCCCCATTCACATGAGCGGTTGTGAAGTGTTTCACACTGTAGTGTGATCAAATCCTTGTGACGTGAATAAACATCTATAATCGCAACCTTTCAGTTCGGCATAAACAGAGAAGCCCAGCGCCAGATGCAACAAATTTAGGGTTGAGGCTTGCAAATGCAAACATCTGGTCTTTTACCATACATATGAAACCAGCCATTTTCTATGTAAGCAACCCCAATGACCATAAGGAAACACTTGGGCTGTAACTTAAGAGTAGAGTCAGTGTCCCCAAATAACAACGGTTTGACCCACAAGTTAATTTAAAAAGCTAGTATTTAGTGGATCGTACATTTCCACTTATCAAAAAAGTCCATAGCATCATATTTATATTTTCAACGCAATGATGATACTTCGAGGTCTGTCCCAGGATCTAATACACATATTCTGCACATCATTTTCAATATCATAATCATACATGAAATTAAAACTGTAATCCCATTCTGCCTCTGCAAAAAAACTGGAGACAAAAAAAAAAAAAAAAAAAAAAAAACCTTGTGCAAGGATTGCGTTCAGCTGGTGCTGGGAGTTTCCCCAAATACAATTACTCTGTTTACATGCAGTAGTATAAAGACGGAAATTGCTTTTGAAAGTGTTTTCCAAGGACACGGTTTTGTACTCATGTGCACAAAATTATTTAGATGAAACTGAGCAACACTCCATGCATCGCCAAGTAAGATGGGCTGTTTTAAGACGAACTTTAGCAAATGCTCACTTAATCCAGCTGAACAGAGAGGCTTCTATGACAGCCCTCATTGTCAGAAGCCACAAAGGCTGAGCACCCTCCTTAACTCTGAAGTGCAAGAGTGCTTTGAGCGCAAGGCAAATAAACAAATGTGTCCTATAATCTTCCATAATATTTGACATTCCCTCCACCACCTACTGTATACCAACTATAGGCCTTAAAAGAGAACGAATATGAATCGTCACAGTACCACACACCGATGGTGGTCAACTGTCTTTAATTATCCGTCATTTTGGTGATGCCGATTCAAATGCACTTTTTTTAAAACTGGCCCCGCTCTCCACAAAGTTGGTTTATTATTTAGCGGATAGACGCTCGACTCTCTTAGGCCAGGCGGTTAATAAGAGGAGATTGGTTTCTGCTGAGTGTGTAACAGATATCTAAATCATTAGGGCTCTCTTTCTGCCATGTGCCACCCCTTGGTTCTCTGCCCTCTGAACCCTGAAGGTCAAACGGCTGCGAGCTCTGTGACCTCCAGCATTTCCTTCGAATATTAACAAGCTTGTTATGTCGTCAAACGGGCCTGATATAGACCATGGCCTCATTTGAAAAAAGCCCAATCAGTGCAAACAGCTCCAGAGTTCAGCGCTCCGGCCTCAGAACGGCCGAGGCTTTCACGTGTCTCATTGAGAGGCATAATGATAACACAGAGAGGAAGTGTGGGGCATTTTAGGGAGAAATTATGTGGTCACATGCCCGCCGGCTGTAATGCCTCAGTTAAATTCAGCGAAGTTGCACTTTCAGGCTATGGGAGAATGAATCGAGTTCGTTTATGTTACAGAAATGAATGTGGCACGGCCGTATTAAAGCTTTTCCAAGCTGATGTGAGGCAGACCACTACAACTGACAGGGATTATTCTTTGCTCAATTTTGGTCAGTTTAAAGGGGAGTGTTTAAGGGGAGCATTTCAGCCTGCTTACCGCAAGTATGCAGCATATCTAAATAATTATCAGAGCTCTGACAGGCATTCTGTTTCAGATGAGTTTTGAAGTTCTTACAAGAAGACAGGCATCTGTTTTTAGAGGAATTTGATTCCGTCTGAGATCTGATTTTTATCTATCAGTGGTATTTTACTGCAATTACATCGATGCTGGATGACAACAACAAAAGCCTCAAAAGTTATTCATATGAAATAGAAATGTTGCTAATCCGAACAACCAAGGTCTGTGTGTGTTGCATATCTGATTTTGCAGCTAATAGTGAACCCTTGCCTAGGTCAGATCTCAATTAACACCAAAAGGGTGTATGGCAAAAATCACTCGTGTCACATTCTCCACCTTTAAGCATGCAGCACATGCAAGGTGCTCATTCTCCAAACTCTTTTGCCTGACCTTTGGCTTTCTGAAGTGTAAATAATTGAGGTTTTTTTCTTTAAACAAAATTGGAGAATTAGAGGAAACAGCAGCTGGTTTAGCCTCTTGTGTCTGGCTCGGGTGCTTTCACAACGTCACACAAAGCCAACATTACTCCTATTATTCTTTACGGATTTTACATATATTCAATAGAAGCAATATACTGCTTGATTAGACAGATTTAAGAGAACATTTTACTTATCATATTTAAATGTTTGTGCAAAAATAAATTAATAAAAAAATAAAATAAAAAAAACAGACACTGAAGGTGCTTTTAAAGGGCTGATTCTGTGGTGAGAATAACATGTCACCAGTCCAGTACACTGTAATTCAGCCATATGTTTAAATAAATACTTGGTAAATAAAGCTGATATTGGGATATGACATCTAAATTTGAATAAAATCAAAATAAAATTATATATGAATTATAATTTGATTTGTGATCATGTTTATGGCTGAATAAGAAGGTTATCTTCTATAAAATGATATCTAATAACAACAATTTTTTAGAGTAGCTATGTTTTATGTATTTTGCATTTGTTTCCAGCTGCATTTGATTTTTTTGAAATAATGTGTGCCCTATATATACTATTCTGAATTAAAATATTAAAAATAGTTGAGGTGATGGAGGATGGAATAAATAAACAAAGAAATCTGATTACCATATGCACAACTGTTTCTATTAGTGTTACAACCGAATCTTGTAATGAGGTAGATTGTAACAACAGCATTGTTGTAGCTACTTTACAATCATGTAGCTACATAGTTTAGGTAGGCTAAGCAATACGTTTCTAAACGGCTATTTTTAATAAGACAAATATAGCATTATTAAAAGTTTTGAAAATCTGAAACACAAAACGTAAGAAAACACATAAACACAACAATTTGTCTTAATTTAATACATCACCTTGAGGGGAAATCCCTTTTTAATACTTAAATGATGCTGACGACATCATATTTATGTATTTAGCCTAAAGTATTCGGCTTTGGTAAACTGGACACAAATCCATTCTGTTTTGCAGTGTAAATATCATTTCAACGCTTACCCCGCATCCTCAGTGACAGGCTGCACTTGACGCGGCTCATCCCGCCCACACGCGCTCTATCTGCCGCTTTAATCAGGAAAACATCCGCGGGCGTTTGTGCAGCGGAAATGGACCGTGACTGCTGATGGCGGGAAGATGGATAAGGGCGCATAGTCACCAATTGATGCTATCGCGCTCAGCGTGAAGGGCTGAGCCGCTAATTACCGTCTGCGGTGGTCAAACACTGAAAGACAACAACACCTGTAGGAACACCGCGGAACATCTGCCCTCTAGTGCCCAGTAAATAAGCTGCTGTTACGGCAGTTCTGTGGCGGCCAATGCGCTCTCACAAACACTGCCCTCTGAGCATTATGGGGACCCGGGGGCTAGTTGTCACTTTTTACTACAGAAAATATTTCCCAAGGTAGGTTTATTTTTTAATAGCTTATGTATAGGTACATTCTTTAGAGTATTGACTGCAAAAAGCTATTGAGCATATCTAAAAAAAATAATAGGCTAATATCCTATTTCTGCTTTAGTGGGACAAATTAGAAATTAGGCTACTATTAAAATCCTGAACTTTTCAGCAAAACTTTATCAAACAATTCATGAATTAAAAAAAATAGCCTACCAGTTTTGGGCAACAGAAGTAGCCTAGTAACTTATGCCTTACTTATAATAGTAAGTCATGCCTAACTTATAAAGATGTTTGCATTTATGAAATTCTGAAAAAGATTAAACTTTTTGTTAAAATCTACATTAAATATATAGTTGATTAAATATAGTATTTAATCAATATATATCCTGAATGTGTTCAAATGTTTGTTTTTTAATTGTTTCTAATATGTTGCTGAAATTTTATGTCTAATTCAAAATACTCAAAGAGAAAAAAAAATGTAAATATTTTTGGGAAAATGCTTTATTTAATAAAGCCCAAACAGAATGCAGAATTAGGAGTTCTGAGGGTATGCAGTAATTCACAGTAATTACACTCCACCATTTCATTTGTTAAACCCGTGGAGTCCTTAGGAAATGCCATCTGTTTTGCCAAGCGTGGATGAAGCACAATTTTGGGGTCTATGAATAAATAAACACTTCCCCACCAGGCAATAATAATTCATGCGTTTTTGTCTTTGAGCAGGGCATAGATGACACAAGGAATTCATATGCAATGCATTCCCCCTGAATTAAAACTATAAATAGATGGCAGCAATCACACAAAATAAATGAACTGTCAAAGCAAAACTATTTACAAGCAGAGCAGAATCCCTGCAATTAAAAGCAAATTTGTTGCATGTTTGAGTAAGTGGTAGCAGATAGGACACAGAAGCAGTCGGCCATGACAGGCAGATTCAGAGTGGACTTTCAGCTCTTTTCGCATGGTCATGGCTCTTAGGAACATCGGCAGAGAACAAAACAGCCACTCCACTTGAATTCCTTACCATTTTACACCAGAGAGTGAGTTGACAGACATCTGCAGAGGCCATTACGCCCGACAATTATGATGTCAGGGACCATTTGCTATGCTGTTATATAGACCAGTCACTTTCAAAATATACTATTTTGTAGCTCACTGTAATCAATAAATCATTGTGTCTTATGTAAATACCCACATTGTTTAACTGTATTGCATTGTTTATGGAAATGCTATGACACTGGAAATATCAAATGTCTCATTATCAGGGAAATGTAAATCGTTTCAAAGGCTAGGATCACAGTTTTGTTAATGGACATTTACCTTTATTGTATTCAATTTGCCATAAGGCCAATCTGAGTTCACTACAAAAAACAAACAAAAAAAAACTTTAGGATTTTTGTCTTGTTTTCCAGTACAAACATCTAAATATTCCTAAATTTACTTGAGAATCAAAATGACGTACGATATGAAGTCTTGTTTCCTGAACAATGTGTCAAAATTATGAGTTTATGCTTAAAACAACAAAAAATATCTTTAATAGATATTTTTTCTTGTTTTAAGCATAAACTCATTTCATTTTGATACTAGTTTTTTTTTTTTTCTTTTTTTTTTTAGAAAAAAACCTAATTTTGCTTCTCAAGAAAATATATCTTGATTTAAAAATGTTTGATATGGCAAAAAGGCAAAAATACTAAGAAGGAGAATCATTTTTGCAGTGTTTTTATTATCTTCTGTTGAAACGCCTTTATGAGTTTATATAAATTCGGAAACCAAAAAAAGCAATGATCAATGAACAAGTGAAATTTACTTCAAATGAAGCAACAGGTATCTCTCCATCTCTCACCCAACCTCTTTTGCTCTCTTCCTTTGGGTGACCCAGTGGGACAATAAGGCAATGACAGATAAGGAATGATATGCTAGAAGCAAAACCTTTAAAATAAACAAACCATTAGGCTGTATTCTGAGGGGAACTAGTGCTGCAAGCTGCCTGAGTGCTTCTAATTCAGGTGAATTGCAGACAAATTTCCCTGGCAACTCACAGCTGTGATAATAGCGAGCAGTCTAGAGCCTGCACAGTGTCCAGACTAGTACCCAGAACCTTGGTACGCTCACACAGCCTAGTGTTCTGGCTCATAACACAACACCTCGCAGAGCACACAAGCTTTAGTGTGCGTGTATACGTGTTTGTGTGCGCGAGTGGGTGGGGTGTCAGGAAGACAAAGAGGGAAAACTTAGTGTTATGTTTTTCTACCTGGACAGCATGTTTATGTTCTGTTTCTTTGGTTTCAAAGTGTGTGTTCCAGACTGTAGAGGAAACCAGAATCATTCAAAATCATTAAAGTGCTTTGATTGAATAGTGTTTTTCCTGCATCTGGCACAAACCATTTAAGTTCTAGCTTCTGCCGTGACAGTAGGCCTGCTGGTCTTTTTGAAAGCCCAACGATGTGTCAGACTATTTGAATTTAAGTTGTGTGTTTATGACAAAACACTGTAGATATCTCTGATAAGGTCTAGCTCACTCATTCATATGAAAAATCATCAGACTGGCTCAGGTTTCAGCAAAGTTTCTCTTTTTTGTGGCATTTAGACCATGTCTGTTAGCTTTGTGGCTATTAATATTACAAAGTTGACAAAACAGGGTCAACTTTAGAAGATAAAGATTAAAAAAAAAAAAAACAGACCAAAAATATTTATGACTTATCTTGCACTCAGGGGCTTATACTTTTTTTTAATACAATTAAATACAGAATTTGACCTTCCTTTTACCAGCAAATCATGAGCTTTTTCTGAATGTGAATACGCACTGTTTTGAAGAAAAACTTCTCAGCTGTTAATGAAGTAGCTTGTTTTAAAAATATGAATGTATGTGGTATGATATTAGTATTGTCATGTGACCTGTTCAGTCAGCCATACCATTTACGAAAATGAGCATTTCAAGATTGCTGGAAGCAGTACTTTTCGCCTACTGCTTATCTTTTGTCAATTTACAGTTACAGAATGATACACATAAATTTTATTATTATTATTATATTAAACATATCAGTAATACAAAACTTAATTAGTAATGAGGTTGATAAAGTTATAATACATTCAACGTGAGACTGAACAGTCCTCCTGCGAAGTTTATGAACACTGAAAAAACCTGTTGTTTCAGTAAGTATTAAGTGTAAGCATATAATGCTGCCTTGAATTTTTAGGTTTAGTCAACTTAAATATACAAGTTGTTACTTAGTGCAACTTATAAGTTTTTTTAATGTATTTTTTGAATGGGCATGTTTTTGCTTTTTCATAATTTTCCACCTTATTTTTCAACGTGGAAGTAAGCCGTTTTCTGTGAATTATTTCCCCTTCTGCTGTAGGGAAATAAGGAGAACAATAAAGTGCAGTAAACGGTAAAACTGTTTGCACTACAAACCAGTGTGTTCATAATTAACCTGTTTAATCCCAAATTTTTCCCAGACATGAAAATATCCAAATGATGTGTCATAAGTAAGCCTTTGAAATAATCAATAATTTTTTTTTTTTTTTACATTTTTTTTGGAAAAGTGTGCGAAAAATTGTGTTTTATATTCGGTCACAATTGTGACCGGTGGGATAATGTGTGTACTGAAATCACATATTTATGCAGTCATAAAAATTGTTATATATCTTAGCACAGCTATTTTAAACTGTTTGATCACATTCTAGGGTTACTATTATGCATAAAAAATTATGCAACATTGATAGGAACACTGAGATAAAAAACTAAAAAATTCAACCATCACCGCATTTCAAAATTGTTCATTTTTGTAAAATATAACATCAAATTTTTATATTAACGCTACCAGCATTACAACATCATTGTTGTAAATTTTTTATTTAGTGCAATATTTTGTCATTGCAACATTTTATTGTAATTTTCACTAGCAACTGCCATTGGATTATATTGTATACCTAAGTTCACTGTTATCCCACCGGTCACTATTGTGACCATCAACATGTTTACTCATTCTATGACCACACTCAACAAAACTAAATATATGCAAATGCATATATTAATACTAGACACCCTAAAGATCATGTGTACCAAAAATCTTTGTCATATCTTTATGTTAACATACTTTACTAGCCTTTTGTTTTGGAGCTTTGATGCAGTCATCATCTTCTCAAGGTGCAAACAGGAAGTAAACTGCTCTGGTCATGTGACAATTTGCACTAATCATGTGAAACTGCACATATTTAATTGAGACCCTTTATTTTTTTCCATATTTGCAGGAAGTGCACTAAAACATCAGTCAGTAAGTTTTTTAGAGCTTTATAAATGAAAACTTTTTTTACGGTCACTATTGTGACTGGTGAGATTAAACAGGTTAAGATAATACATTAAAATAATATGGTATGGCACACCAGTTTGCACTATCAAGCAGCAAAACAAGCTGTTTGTACAGCTAAAAATAGCTGAAGCCAATGACACCGGAAGCCAGACCCATAAAATGTACTAGTACTGGCCAGCCCGCTCTTACAGGAAAAAAATAAGGTGGACCGACCTTGGTTCAATCGTAGTTGTGCAATGTATTTTCTACATTCTGCTTAGCAAGTTTAGTGATAAATTAAAAATTATGATGCTGCATCCGCCATATTTTTTTTTTTCTACTGACATGCCACCAACTCGGATACTTGACCGGGGCTCAAAGAAAAGAAAGATTTTAACTCGCAGTTACTACTTTGTGGTGCCGTGCGTTCAAAACATAGGCCACATGAAAATGTCAACAGCATTAGTTAATTAACAGTAAAGAAGTTCCTCATCAAATAGCTACAGCAACTAGTAGTAACGTAAAATGCGTAATTACAGCGCCACTAGTGGCACCAAACGAAACTGGGGGAACAACAACTCTGGCTTGTACTGTAAAAATGTTGTTTCCAAACAGTCTGAGCAGAGCAATGACACGGTCTCGAGCGCTTGATTGCACGCGGTGATCCGCTTCAGCCGCAGGTTTCTTCTCAGCGGGATGTCATTAAGCTAAAGCTCTCACAAGCGGAGCCCCACACACGGACGCACGTGTGCCGGGCTGGGGGGGTGGATGACTGGCCACACCGAGCTCTGCTTCTGATCAAGAGCTGGCCAGCTGGGCGAGTGTGTAAGGAAATACTCTGGTGGGACCATCAGAGCGCATTAGACTGACCGAGAGCAGCCTGGGGAAAACGCAGCTGCCCGGTGAACACACTGCAGCAGTATTTCATCAACCTTAAATGTTCGCCTTTAATCCCACCGCGAGCCACACCGAGAACGAGCGGCAAGTAGCATATTTGTGTTTACAGATTTTCTGTTAATTGCTGTCTAGGACGACTGCAGTCAAATTCACTTACACAGGACAGTTGTCACTGGCTTAATAACGCGAGTCCCATTTTTATACTGGAAACACGCATGAAAAAAAAAAAAAACCCGAGTCAGACCATTTTGACTTCTAACATCTCATTACTTAACTTAAATTGCCAAACCCAACAATCTGACATCCTCTGGTAAGATTGAGTGTGTGTGTATGCGGAATGCTGATGTACCCCGCAAACTAAGCCATGACTGTTTGTAAACAGTCTGTCCTTTCTCAAAAGTGCCTATGGTAATTGCTCTCTAGGAAGTGCAATTGCAGCAGAACTACCCAATTTGGCACTGAGCTTCTAGCTGTATGCTTGAGTGATCCTAATTGCTGGGGGACTGTGCATTTATTATTTCTTTATCTGTAGTCACACCCTCCCCCAGCGGACGTTTTGTATTGGCAAGTATCAGTTTTTAACTTAACTTTTTAACTTCTGTCAGACTTAAAACACAATAATGCAATATTGTATACAATAATAATTATCGAAATCTTTAAAATCAAATATTCTCTCCAAAACTTTGCTTAAATTTGGTTCACTCAGACTGAATAAGCTTTAATAACCAAAAACCAGTCAGTGAAATACAGGTGCTGGTCATATAATTAGAATATCATCAAAAAGTTGATTTATTTCACTAATTCCATTCAAAAAGTGAAACTTGTATAATGTATA
>JAFVLL020011768.1:0-44183 GCA_021397915.2 Tor tambroides
TAGATTAGATCCTAGCTGTGGTAACCTTATATTTAATCTCTCTACCTCTCTCTCTGCCTCCCTCTCTCCCTTCGCTGGGCCAGTAGCTGTTCCTCATGATAAATAATACTTTATCATCCTCTGCCGCGGGCGCAGCCGGACTGCTTTAACCGTTGCCGTTCCGGAAGAACAATGTGATGCTTTGTCTTCAGGTGTGTCATAATTTAACCGCACCAGGAATGACGAGGCCGAATCTTTAGCGTTTCGTTCCACATTTGCGTGCCGCGCGAGTCCCGCAAGCATTTTACCTGGGCGTCCAATTTGGATGTTCTCCGTATGGAATGATAGCATTCCAGCCGGTATGAATAATGTGAAGAATTTAGAACACATGTTGTTCAATTTAGTCCGCCTCGTCGTCTTGTTAGTGCGTCTCCTGCGTTCAGTAGTGGGAAAATGAGAGCAAGTTATATTAAGTCTCTCTGAGGAGTTTTTTTTCCATCCAATCAGTGTGAACACCTTTTTTCTGTGACATTGTTCTGAAAACTCTCAGAAAGCGAGATCATATCCTTGTTATTCTCCTCAGAAAAAAAAAGAAAGAGCGGCAACGACACGGAAATCTGATAAATTGGTGCCACAACATATTAAATTATCAATGCACATGAAAAATTCATTCTAGAATGCCTTTCACACTTTCTGAGTCAGTGCGCAATTTACTTTTATCTTGTTAAGGCAGGGAAATTTTATTATGGAAAAATAATGCCACTGTTTTTTTTCCCTCCCTAGACTCTCTCTTTCGCTCCCAGTTTCTCTCTGTGATCCATTTTAAATGGTTGCAGTAATGGTGCAGAAAAATAGGCTGAAAATGAGAAATCGCTCATGAGTAGTTATAAATATTCATGTGAACGATAACTATGTTAGGCTGCTTTTCTGAGTTCTTCTGCTCTGAAAGTCTGTCCCCACCACAGAAACGTCTTATCTCGATGATTCTTGGTTAGTCTCAAAGTTCCTCCAAAGTTCTGAAAGGCCGTGGTTCTAACATGTTTACGTTTCCAAACGCCATACTTGTCGAATGTGCATTTATTACAAAACACGACTGGAATGTGCGGTTTAATCGTTCACATTCTTTAGCCAACAGACCGAACGACTTCAAAAGGCGTAATTTTGCTGCCATATGGTCAAATACTAACCAGTGATTAAAGAACATTTGTGTACGTGCTTTGATAAATCACTTCCTGGTTTTGCAGAACAGAAATCTGGAATGGCTTGTATCGTGAAGTTTCAGATGCTGATTTGAGTGATTTATAGCCACAATTTTAAATCAAGCGCTGTGTGTGGGGCATGTATTTCTTACTAATAATAATGTGGTTGCACATGAATAAAAGCAAACGTCCTTTCATAACAACATATTTCCAGTAAGTCTTTCCAAATGCACATACAGTATCCAGTCCACTCATTTATCTCTTCTGAATGACTCTGTCACAAACAGAAACCATGTAAAGTAGATGCAAAGGTGTTTGGGAGAGAACAAAAATGGGCATGTTGTTCTCATCTATCAGCATAGGACATTTTTTTTTTTTTTTTTTTTTAACCTTTTTCATGAGTAAAAAGGAGTATCAAGAGGTTAAGAATGAGGACAGATTATTTGTACATCAACATGATTCTCTCATTATTTAGTTGATGTTATTTCAAAACCTTATGCTGTTTGCAAAATGAAAGGAAAAAATGTCATGCTCTTCCCTTTCCAAACGATGACAATCATAGTGTCCATAAGAACAAAAACACCTTAAAAGGAGTTCATATGACTATATATTTGTCCTCTGATGCCACATTTGTGGGATGAACATAATGAAATGCCATAATTCGCTGATACTTTAGCCCTCTAGTGACCTGTTAATGTGGAGCTGGATTTGAATTTGTGAACCGAATCAGTCTGATTCTTAAACAAATTGTTCTTGTGAGCTGTTTTTTGTTTTCCCTAGTGAACCAGTTGATTCATTTCACAACTCTGACTGATCTGAGTTCTGTCTCCTGGAGGCCAAGAATATCAATAAATAACAATGTAAAATTTGGTCTGTTCTTCACACAAAGCCATTGTATGGCTTTCAAGGACTTGGAATGAAGATTTGTGCCTTTTTGTGTTTTTAAAGCATAACAGATGTGGTCACCGTGAATTCGTATGGAAAAAAAGCAATGTGACATTTCTCCTTTTGTGTTCCACAGAAGAAAGAATGTCATATGATTTGGAATGACATAGGAGTGAGTAAATAATGACAGATTTTTCATTTTTGTTGAGCTATGCCTTTAAACCTCCCTGATTTATGCTGATCTGCCATGTTTGGTGATGCAAATTGCTGTAACTTGCCCAAGGTGTTCCATCATCAGAGGGGCATAATTATCTTCGGCAACAACCAATATTGGATTGTTAAGCCTGAGGATGAGATGCCCAATGAGGCCTGCGCTCTCTCTCACTCTCTGTCTCTCTCTCGGTTGAGCTCTGACAGATGAATCTACAGGGGAAGATAGCTGAAAGGCTACCTGAGGCAACTGGAGCGTCTTTCTCTCACTCTGCCTTTTCTCTCTCTCTCTGTCTCTCTCTTCCCTTCTCTATCCCAAGCTTGGTCTCTCCTCTTCCTATCTGTTTTTGTCTTTATATCGCTCAGAATGTATGTGCACCTGATGGAGCTTTTGTTGCAAACCTGCTTGCACTGTTGGATTGTTCTTTCAAGCTTTACATGACTTTGAATTTCCAGTTCTGTCCTTCATTCGGTAGATCTTCTCTACCCATGATAATAGCTAGCCAGAGGAAAGTTCAAATCATTCTTCTGTCATCAGATGTGCCTAGTAGCATAAACGGATCTATAGACTGATTTTCCAAGAGTTCCCTTGGCAAAGTGAAAACCTATTACTGTCGACATGTGGCACATCTGCGGTGCTAGTCTAAAATTCTGTTTGTCTCAGTGCTAAGGTTAGTGCTGTAACATGTATTTGTATCTTCATGAACATATTCTGTGCAGAGTTCTTAAGAGATATTTCAGTGTTTCAGAATAATGATTATTTGTTGTACAAGTTTGTAAATAATGTGTTTATCCATGCATTGTCCTCCCTTGCTTGACTCAAAGGCCTCAAGCTGTTGTTGGTACCGAAATGTTTTGTTTTTTTTGTTTTTCTGAAATATATTTGCATGTGTAGCCATTTACAAGATTTGATTTTATTTTCTCATAGCAATAAACCAATAAAGATAAAATAAGGCAATTATTCCATTCAGAGGACTTCAGACTTACCTCATTCATGATCTCTCAGTTGTCTTTCTGTTGGTTGTAAGTGTATGCGTGTCTCCGTCCCATGTAGTGTTTTTCTCTGAATGCCTGATGGTTTTAATAGGAAGTGTGTTGGAAAGGGGATGACCTATAATCACAATCAGCTGGTAAATAATTACAAGCTGTGCATTCCATGCAAAAACTTCCTAGAAGCAGCGCAGACATCGCATGCTTTATGGAGCAGGCTACACTATTTAGCCACTGTTCAAAGCAAAACAAGAACATTGGTTGGTTAGTTTGCAACACTGTTTTAGTGTTTAAAAGATGCCATTCATTTGGTTTTCATTAAAGCCAGCCGCAGATTAAATCCCTCGGTGAAAATTGCTTTGATTCAGTCAAGCTGTATTACATTGTCTGCACAGTTTATAGGTCAAGCCCTCAATAAAACACAAGATGTTCAATTCTTCTATCTGAAAACAGTTAATAAAGGGTTCTCTTGAGATTTTGTGTCCTTTACTCTTGGCCTTTGGCACTTTTGCCCATTTATTTGATTTGACTGCTGAGAAAATTTGATTTCACTTGGGAAATAGATTCAGACTTATCATCCCTTTCAAGCACAGATTCAGAAACTGTCGAAACTCATTTCATCCAGTTGTGACAAGATAAAAATGTCACAAGGGTGACATCTCAATAACAATTTCTTGTTTTCTCTAGTATTTATTTTATTTTTATTTTTTTTCTGTTTGATGAACTAAGTGAATAAAATCACACTGGGATATACTAAGGCAAATATTAATTATACAATGGAGACATATTTCAAATTAAAGTATGTTGTTAGGTGTTTTTTTTTTTGTTGTTGTTGTTTTCAAAACCAATGGCAAGTTGTCAAGTGTTTTATGTGTTGTAAGTTTGTAGAATTTATTAATTATGACATCTGTTGGACCAAACCACAGTTTGTTGATGCCTTTTTATAATATATATATATATATATATATATATATGACCCTGGACCACAAAACCAGTCTTAAGTCGCTGGGGTATATTTGTAGCAATAGCCAAAAATACATTGTATGGGTCAAAATTATCTATTAAATTTTCTTTTGTGCCAAAAATCATTAGGATATTAAGTAAAGATCATGTTCCATGAAGATATTTTATAAATTTCCTACCGTAAATATATCAAAACTTAATTTTTGATTAGTAATATGCATTGCTAAGAATTTCATTTGGACAGCTATAAAGGCGATTTTCTCAATATTTAGATTTTTTGGCACCCTCAGATTCCAGATTTTCAAATAGTTGTCTCTCGGTCAAATACCATCCTATCCTAACAAACCATACAGCACATCAATGGACAGCTGGATGGTGGATGATGTATAAATCTCAATTTTAAAAAAAATACCCTTATGACTGGTTTTGTGGTCCAGGGTCCCGTATAGCTTTTCTTTATTGATGGTCTCTAGGTTTGTAAAGGTGGAATATTCATATGTTTGTGAACAACTCACTGGAATTGTACACTAAAACACTTTGACATCTATGGAAAGGTTTAGGGGAAAATGTGGTCATTTTTACATTTTACATTCGAAGCTGTCCATTTGACATTTATAAATGTCTGCTAGAGTGAGATTTCATTCTTTCCAAAAAAAAAAAAAAAAGAAGAAGAAGAACAAGGCGAGGCTGGTATGAATTAAACTCCGCCTCTCATACATCGATTGCTTTGGTCTTGTCCTGTGCATGTTTTTTTTAACACACCCAGCGGAGTGGCCGCTTGAAGCGCACTTCACTGCGCGCTGACGGAACATTCGCTCCCGTATGTGCCTGGAGAGCCTCGCGCAGCGGAGGCGCAGGACGCGCTCAATTCGTGTGGGGACTTTTAAAACCTTCCAGATACGTCGAAAACGAATGGATTCTCTCACTTATTCGAGATCAACGAGATTACCTAGAGCTCAAATCCATGGGATGTTGTTCTGAGGTGTTTTTGCCTGTGAAATCGAGCGGTACTTCTGCTGGGAATCTATTGTTAATGATCCGTCATAGGAGCTTCCACGACTTGGGATTCATATCTATCGCCTTCACCTTTCCTTGACTAAAAACCTGATTCTATTCACCTGAGTGAGGAATGTATGACTCATTGCTGAACAGATATCAGTCTGTCTGATCTGTCGTTGAAAATATCCTCCGCTTCTAACAGCTTTCGCCACCGCAGTCGTTAAAAACGTTCCTCCGAAGATTTATTGTTGGGACAGGTTCGTATTTCTTCTTGTCCGCCTTCAGTCGGTAGAGCTCACCGAAAGAAATCTGCCTTCGCTTTCATAAGGCATTTACTGGATGTAACGGAATTGCATTTTATTTGGCACCTTTCGCATAGACGGTCTGAGTGTTTTTCTCCGATGGAAGCGAATCTAATATAGAATTCGGTAAGATGTTTTCCATAAAGTATGAGCCTGCGACAATGAATGCGTCTCGAATGATTCTGAAACCTTGTTATATTTTGCGGGTAATAATTTGATCAACGCAGTGTTTTTGAAATGCTGTTTTAGTAAGAATAGAGGGGGAAAGACAAATGAAAGCCACACCGCATGTGTCTGAAGTCTTAGGAATAAGGTTTTGCTTGCATCTAACAGAGGTTCAGGTTTTGTTCCAGAGAATGAAGGTGTTTTTTTCCCCTCACGCATTGATATAACAAGCAATTTACTGCCTGAAGTCCCTGTTTTATTTGGTTTTGATGCCATTATTGTGTGTATACGCTTTGCGTTGTGTTATTCAGCATCAGATGATGTATAAGCATCTGAAATCTTTATCTCCTTCTTTCTTTCACATTTGTCAGTGTCTGATCTTTTTCTTAACTTAATTTGTTGCTCAGGCTTTGCATATGGGTCAATGACGTGATGCTTATTTTTGTCTATATCTATTAAATTATTCAGTTATAAATGAATTCAAATTTGAAATACAAAAACGACTTGAATACACATTTTCCATGATGCATTGTTTGTAATTTCAGTATTAAAATGATGTTTGCCATATTTTGTAGGGGTTCAAGTAAAAATGTCTAGGTGGTGTAACCATCTGAGGATTTAAAAAAAAAAAAAAAAAAAATTATTATTAATAATAAAAGTCTGAAAAACTTAGTTTGGCATAATCTTTTATTGTGATTTCTTTAAATAAATAAAAATAAAAATAGGCAGTTATTCAGTTTAAAGTATTAATTTTTAAAAACTTTTTTCCGCCAAATCCATGTCAGTGTGGTATTACCAACCTGCAGGAAGCCATTTTGTTTTGTTATATGACAAGAAAATTGTAAAATGATGATTGACCCCTTTAAACCCTGGCAGTTGTGTTTCAAGGTCATTGAGTTTTATGAAAATATCATATATTTGACCTTTTTGTGAAGAGCATTTTGTTCAGGTCAAATAGAGTAACTCAGAAATTACATTATTTATACAAATAATGAAATCAATACATTTACAAAAAAAAAAAAAAACAATGAAAATGTTGAAAACACCGCTTAAGTTGTGAACACGGAGTAATTCAGTAGTTTTTACTAGGTTACACCACTTGATTTTTATAGGCATTAAGTCAGTATTTCTGTTGAAAACATTTGGTTAATGTATGAATCCACAATACAAAGATGACATTTCTAATAACATTTTTTCTCCTTTTTTGTCATTAACCCGTTGACATTCTTTCTTTCTGTTATTTTACACATATGGTTTACATTTGTGAAGCTCTGGCATTGTATATTGAGTTGCATTCATTTCATATTACATATCTAGACTCTACCTAATCAGCCTTTCAAGGTTACCCGTAAGTTCTTTGCATATAAGCTGCACCTTGCGTGTTTGGGCTTCCTGAGCCTGCCATTTTGATGTTAAAACTACCTGTAGTTGGTTACATGTCTGGATATGAAATTTGTACATGTAAACAAAATACGAGAGATCTTGAATTTGAGCTTATTTCAAGTTAGGTTAATGCGTGAAAGATCATACGGTGATGTAAACAGCTTGCCTCAGGCTGGGTAGAGCATAGATCAGAGATTGTGGTGGTTTGTTGTCTGTCTGCATTAGCACTTTGAATGAGATTTGCATAAAGGATTTGCATCGAGACCATTTAAGATACTCGTCACCACCTTCACAAATCATGTTTATGGCTTGCGCTGCATCATTTTACATTGTGGGTGCTTCATGTGTTGATATATGATAATTATATGTTACTCGTGTTGCATAATATTTTATGAATGCACAGTCAATGCAGCAAATTGATAGCCACATTGCTCAGCTTTATGATTTACAGCTTTTACACCCAGAAGTGGATATAGACTACTGTACCTAATTCCTCATTTCTGAACTGTCAGGGATTTTAGAGACTCGGTCAGGTGGCTTTGAGGTCCCAGAATTCACTTGGGTAAGACCATATATATATATATATATATATATATATATATATACTTTGGTGGTTGAAATTCAACAAGGTTGGTGGGTGAATATGTTGATTTTTGTTTGAAAGATTTAAACTCTGATTTCTACTTTCATTACACCATGTAGCATAGACTATTTGCAATATGAAATAGCAGTAAGTGAAGCAATATTGTAGTGAGTGTTAAAAGGGCACCCATTCGCCTTCACCTTCCTCTCCGACAAATCAAATGTATATTTCTTCATTTTTTTTCTTGTGGCCAGAGGCTAATCTTTAATCTTGTGCAGATGCAGCTCTGGAATTAGCTTGCAAACGCTCCCTCATTCGTATCTTCAAACCCTCCACTTATCAGGCGCGGAGAGCTGATATGGCGGGGGCCTGGCTCGGCAGTCCTGATAAGAGGGTGAGGAAAAATCTGCCAGCTATTTGTAATATAAGAGTCAAGGCAAATCACAGCCTAGCCTGATATGACAGACCTTCCGGCACGAAGCTAACATCTTGAGTCCTCTTAGTCCGTGGAGAAATAAATGGAGTTTTGTAAGAGTAAGGCGTGATAAAGGTAGTCAAGCGCAGAGCAGGAAAGGGAAATGTGTGTTTGTGCCTAATTTCCATAGTGATTTGATTTATACGACTATAAACTGGATTCATTAATATTGGTGATAAGGGATTTTTTTTTATGTTAATGTTATCAAGGGTGTTACTGTGTACGTTAGCTATCATATAAGATAAACTATCCTGAGTTTTGATAACGTGTTATTCCGATGAGGATATGAAATTTTGCAAAGATTGTTGTGGCTTTTAGATGCCAGGCAAACAAAATTTTGCAATGGTTTTATATCTAGCTTGTTCAAATTGGAGGAATAATTGCATATAAAAAAGTTTTATTTTTTATTTTTATTTTTTTTTTCTGTGAGGCTATACTCTACTTTATAAAACATGACCTTTCCTATGTGTGAAATGCATTGAGTTTTGAGATCGCCAGACAATGGACTGCCATAACAATATAGCCCATTTTTCACCTTTTTTCTCTTTTCTCCCTCATCTTATCACTTTGCTCTTAGTAAAGCTCTCTAAGCTTTGTAATGTCTCATCCTCTTTTTTTTTTTTTTTTTTCTCTGCTAAATGTCAAATGCTCACACACGCTTGCACACAACAGCAACGTGCCAAGGCCTTTTGAATACCTCCAGGTATTGCTGAAGTCATAGGTCAGTGACTCACTGGCTGGGTGAGCTGTATTTCAAGCTGGCTGCACACAGCGGATGCAGCTGAACGGGGCCCGGTGCACACGGCACACAGTGTTTGTCTGCCACGGAGACGCTAAAGCTGGATGTCAGGGAGTTATCCTCTCTGCTTGGGTCACGCTGGCCGGCTGTGCTGCTGCTGTTGTTTTGTCAAAGCCTTGCAGATTAACCACAGCCACTACACTTCAAACACAGAGGCAGGCGGATGAATAATTCCGAGACCTCGCTCTTTAATCTTGTGTGATCCCGTTCCAATTAGCCATTGTGTACGGGTGCACAGAGCCTTGCTTTTTTGTGCAATAAAAGAATGGCGCACCAAAGGCGTCCTTTCTCTTTTGTGCAGGGTGTCTCATTCTCTACCTTCAATGCGTTTCATCTGGAGGTGGGTCTATGTGAATGTGAAGGTGGGTCTATATTTGCAGGCCTGACAGAGTTTCTAGATTCTCGAGTGAGTGTTGAGATTTAGGCTGATTCTAGAACAAATGAAGATTTTATTTGTCCCAGATGTGGCCTTTTCCTGCATTCCTCGGCACTGTGCTTTCCGGTCAGGCACTTGTGTGTGTTTTGTCACATTTATAGCTCGTAATTAAATGTGCCTTGTGTGATGTGGAAAATTATGGAAGCTCGTGACCCAGACATGCTATTTATCAGCTGTTCTTTCTCTCTAATAATAGAGAAAACAGACTAAAGAGCAACAGTGAACACAACCTGAGAGAAGTGCCACATTGGTCTAAATTCGTTGCTGGAGCTGCACTCTTAAAAATAAAAGATTTTTATTAGCTTTGAAGGTATCCATGAAGAACATCCAAATAGACAAAAGGTTCTATATGATGAAAAAAGGTTCTTTAGATTATTAAAATGTTCTTTCCACAAAAATAGTTCTTTTTAAGAACTGTTTTCAGCTATTGCATCCCTACTTAAACCTGCTTTTAGTACCTCAATGTCTAAGAGTGTAGGTCCTGTTTTTTTTTTTAACACTTATCTCAGGCCTGCTTTAGGATGTTAATAGTATAGATGAGTACACCTAGCAATAATGTAACTTATGAATTTTGATTAAGCTGACTTCAACTTGCCACCTAAGAACTGCTTACTAACAAAACCCATTTAAATAATTTTGCCATTGTGTCACTATTGAAGGTTTTGGCGTTTTTGTTGCGACTTTTTGATCCCAAGCAAACAACTGAACTGCATTTTGCAATTTTTTTTAATATCTATTCTGGTGTAAATGTGGCTGATAAAGTGGACTGAAACAAAGTCCTTCATGTGAAAGTGTTCCAGGAAGCTTTGTGAAAAATGGCACTCTCTTAGCTGGAGGTCTCTGAGGCTTTTACAGATGCTAAGTCAGATGTGCAGTGATTGTTTCAGATTTACCGCCTTCCCCTCTTTTCAGGGCATCTGCGTTCTACCATTCACTGCACTCATATTTCCTTTTAAGCCCTTTCACTGGCACTGGATTAAATCCTTGTTTAATCTGGTCCCTTAGCCGCTTTCTCTCCTTACTAAGCAGATTTGTGCAGGGAGGTTTCATTAGATGTTTTTTTTTTTTTTTTTTCTGGGATGTGTAGAATATATGGCGGGTGGTCTGCCAGGGTAAGAAATGGGAGATGAATGAAGATGCGAAAGAGATGGAACGAAGAGAAGGTTAAAGATGGTGAAAGGGCAAAGAGAAAGCGAAAAGCAGAAGGGGATGGCGAACGAAAGATGGCCAACATTAAAACCATAAGGCCTCTTTGTTAGTGTGGGGCTGACAAGCTGCCGTTCACATTAGGGTAATTAACACCACCACAGATTGCACAACAGCTGTGCAGTTTAGCACTGTGGCAACATCAGAGAGCTGAGAGAGAGCCTGTGCAAACAGTGGCCTGTGCAGGGCTAGTTAGACTACCAGTATTTAGATAGGTGCTCAAACCGCACTCCGTAGTACGTGACGTCCGCCAAGCTCTGTGTGCAGTACAGCTTGGCTCGACAAGCTGCTAGCTGTTTGTGTAATAGGTGTTGCCAGTACCGCCACTCCCTATACACAGAGTACGCAGTTTGTGTAGGGCACCAACTCCTAGGGAGGGCACCATCCCAGTTTCTCAAAAAAAAAAAAAAAACATTCGTTCTATATTAGTATTAACATAGCCTCTAAACATGAATATGTGTGTGTTTATGTATGTGTTTATGTATGTGTTTATGTATGCGTATATATATATATATATATATATATATATAATTATAAAAAAAATGCATTTTACGGTGAACGCAGTAGCGTGACGCGCCATTCCCGCATCTGTGACTGCGTTCGCCCTCATCTCATGTAGCAGCTGAATAAAAATGATCATAACTGATGAACAACTAGGCTACATCAGAGAAAAGAAAAATAAAAAAGCCCAAGAGGAAGTCCATGCATCACTTTCAGGTTACTACGTTCATAATCCTGTGAAACTTTTTTGACTGTTGACGTTAGTAACGTGTTTTAATGTCGGTAATAATTTCACCACCATCTGACTTAGTTTCCATGACTTAAAATGTATAAAAACAATGAGTCAATAACCTAATGATTGGTTAATTAATAATAATCATATGGTTTCACTGAATAACACTATTAAAATACATAATGTAATAGCCTAATGCAAATTGCATATTTTGTATTACAAATGCCTGCAAAGGGCACCAAAGACCTGATAATTGCATACACTTACAGGACGATCAAATCCTTGTTTAATATTGACCAAACATTTCATTCAAATATCCACTTAATTTTTAATTTTTGGCCACCTTTTTGCGATAGATATGTTATAGCCTGTTTAATTTCTTCAACAAAAACATCACAACCATTACCAAAATTAACCATAGTTTTATCGTAGTAAAACTGCTTAATTTTATTTTGTGTGATTTCTGAATGCTTGAGACTATAAAATCAATCAGACAACTGTATTAATAAAGTCATAGCTAGAGCTACAATTGAAATTTATGAATAATACAATTTAATTACAATTTATTTATTCACTTTTATATTTTATTAAAGTTCTAATTTCACCCCTTATAATGGGTGTTTTTTTTTGTTTGTTTGTTTTTTTGAGGGAGGGGGCACAACAATACTATTCTGCTTAGGGCACCCATTTGGCCAGCAGCGGCCCTGGGTGTTGCTGCCTATAAATTTGACTTTATGCAGTTTGGTAGCCAACTAGTATACATTGCAGAGTACTCTGAGCTACACTCTTAAAAATAAAGGTTCTTTAATGCGTCTCACAGTGATTCAACACCAGGAAATATAATGGAATTTTAGGCATGAAAACAAAAGTCATTTAGACAGATTTTTTTCTCTATTCATGCTTGATGTGTTCTTAAGTATTAAATTTACAGATAAATGGCGCCATCTGGTAAGTCTTTAAAAATAACACACAACAATGCCATTGCTTACAGATAATGTTATAATATTTTAATTATTGTAATTTTAGTTGTATTTAATGTATTTTAATCTGTTGCTTGCATAAATTATTTGACTTATTGTTACTATTATGCAGTGCTATATTAGTTTGCATTGGATTGAGATAATATTGTAACAGAAATAAAACAATTAAAATTGGTTCTGCGTATCAGTTTTCCAGTACTTTAAATACAAACAAAAATAATCAGTATTGATAGTGTCATAAAAACTATATTGATGGATTTCTAGGAAATCAAGAGGTTTTTTTTTTTTTTTTTTTTTTTTTAAATCTACCCTGCAGAGAATTTTTTTTCTACTATTTTTAATTTTTGTTGTGTTTTGGGTTGTCTGTATGAATCTTTACACTTTTTACATAAGTTACATTGGATTGTTCAGATCAGTATGTTGGAGAACTAAAGAAGAAATACATCTTTTTAGCATCAAAATGTTGGAACTTACTGTATTAAGAAATTGAAACCATGTGCACATAGGTTTGCTCTTGAAAAACATATGTATTTTGTTAGCTGTATATAGCATTTCATTGTATTGCACCTTAAGGGGTTGAGAAGGTAGATTCTGGAAATCCCCAGCTCCCAACCTTGTGCGATCTGAAGAGTTTAGCAGCTCCTCAGAACCGCGTTCGCCCGAAGAGTGGACCGTTGGCACGGCTTTGGGCTTGCTTCATGTAATTTCAGTGCCCTGTCATCTTGCTCGTCTTGGAAAATATCTGATCTTGCTCCTGCAAAAAAACTAATTATATGTGAGAACTCAAATGGTCTGTTCATGTTCCCGCTTCTTCTTGATTATATTTAATGTGTGCTGTTTGCATTTTTCAGCTCCGTGTTTATCCATCCTGTTTTTCCTGGGCACCGATGCCCAACATCTGGATGTGGGAAGCGTGTGCACGTCAGGAAAATGTTCCTATGATTATTAGTGGATTAAACAGTACTGTAAATGTTGCATGAAGGTTTATGCTGTTTCACTGTAAACCAATCAAAACTTCTCTGAGGTGTGGAAAGTTATCAAAACTGTCAAGTTTCGGTTCACGCTTCCACGCGTGTTCTTTCAACATGATATCCGGAACGCTGTGCAGAATTTCAAAGCCACATGTAAGAAGTTTTCAGTTTCATGCTAGAGCTGAAACAAAAGCTTTATTGAATTAAATGTCCTGTACTAGAGTGTTTTTTGATTGTTCCATTAGATAAGCCAAACATTGAGAAGACAAATTGCAGCTAGATTACTAAAACGCGATTTTTAATGGTGCGCACACATGCATGTTTGTCATTCTGCTCCGTCTCATACTTCCTGTGCTGCTCTCCGCAGGGTTATCTTGTTAAATTTCAGCGAGAGGGTGTTGACTTTAAGAGACGAGGTAGACATTTCTGTCCACCCCCTCTCCGTACTCCGGGTGCGGAGTGCAGTGGTAATAATCCAACAAGTGACAGCCAGCTATAATGGGAAGGGAAGGCAGACGAAGACGGAGAGGTGTCGGGAGCAAAAGGAGCCCGGTGGGCTTATCATTGATTTGTCTGCTGCGTTCTACTGAGGGTTTGAAGGGCACTGGCAGGTGCCACACACCCACGTTCACTGAATATAATTGGGCCCCGTTCAGTCCGACTCCACAGGGCGAACTTCTGTTATGTTCTGATTACCCGCAGGGAGCTTTCGGTCGTAACTCACAAGGTGCCTGTTCGCCGTCAGCTGAGGGATAGTAAAGAGTGAGAGAGAGAGGTGATTCCTGGAGTATTTCTGTCAGTTGCCCTCATCCTGGTATTTCTTTGATCTTGTGAGATTTCCTCAGCGCAGCTCTGACTGGGTGATATACGGCCTCCAGGTGGGGGGGTTCAAGGCCTGGGTCTGGGTGGGTTTTGATGTGGCTGGCCGGCATTCAAGGTGCGTGAGGAGCACGCCACCTGTTAATGGAGCATGACCGAGGGCCTGAGGTGCTGATAGTTTGCCATTGGTCACAGATTTTAGAAGCATGGTGTTTTTTTTTTTGTTGTTGTTTTTTTTGTGGTTTGGTTTTTGGATCTGTTTCACATTTAAGTGACTGCATTGTTCTTTGGCATTGCATTTAACAGTTAATTTTTATTATTTTTTTTTTTTTTCAAGAAAATGTGAGTGCTGCTTGCTGTGCAAAACTAGCATGCTGGTGGTCTGGGTGCTTGAATGAAACATGATATTTTGAAGTAGTGAGTAGTGTAAATTATTTTAGTATTTTCTAGTATAATCTTTTTATTTACAATCTTGAAAAGTGTTTTTTTTTTTTACAGTGTGCCTTTCAAATTATAATTCAGTTGAAAATTTCATTTTAAAGTAGATTTAAATAAATTTTATTAAATACCAAATTAAAACTTTAAATGATGACTTGAAAAAGTTTAATATGAAATATTTTGTCATCAGATAAAGTTGGAAGTAGGAAAAAAAATAGACTTTTTTAAAAAACACTTAATTTCTCTGAATGCTATTACCTATCAAATTTCTGTGAATTCACAGTAAATTGTATTTACTGCAATTCAACTTTTTGTGTGGGAATTCAGTTTAAATTTTGAATTTTGCACATCCCTGGCTGCTTTTTCAGTGTTATGATAGTGACGTTCTCGGCCTGTTGCATGAACTTGGCCTGTCTGTCTTAAGACAACTTAAGAATTAGTCTGACCAACTACCAACTTGTAAAGACTAGTCCTTGTGTTCTATGCAACCGGCCACTGGCTTTTTAAATATAGTTCCCTCAATATAAGATTTTTTTTTGTCTGTTTTCTTTTTCACTTTTGAAAGTAAAGCTTTCTTTTCAACAAGTCATGGTTTGAGGTATAATTCATGCATTGATACACAGTGTTTGACTCAGCGTGTGTGTACATCCAAGAACTATACAATACATGGAAATGGCACATAGAAACTGGAAATTCAGAACGTTTGATCTCTTTTACACCTCTTATTTTAAACGCGTCACATAAATCACAAGACTTCTCTTACCTCCTTTCATTTATTGGAGTTTCAAATGAGCCAGCTCTTTGTATGAGGTGAGGTTTGCACGTTAGGAGGTTTTATCATCGTAAAGCCATTTTTGTTGCTCAGTAGGGAAACGTACTGTACATGCCCCCCACCCCGGCCCGCTCCCTCCCTGCCTTTCACTGCATTTACCACTTAGTTAAATCCCCTTCTTTCTGGCTGTAAAGCTTTTAAGCAGTGCGAGGATAGAGTGGGGACTCTGGAGTCAGGGGGAGCCGCTCTTGGCCACTGAATCTCTGCTCACAGAATGGTTTTTCTCTCAGTGATGCCTCGCAGTTGGATTCGGGATGATGGGTTAAGGGATTCTGGCATTCCAGGATTATCCGCCTTTTATCTCCTTGCTATTTGCCGCCAATCCCGGAAGGATGTTGAGTGGAATTCCTCTATGTCCGTAGACATGATATGCAAACAGGACTATGTCTAAACGACTCACCAATCCGATTTCTCCTAGATCCACAGGGAAAGTGTGTGTCGATTGAGTCTTAGAGGATAATCCCAGTGACAAATGAAAGGAAAGGGTTTTTCTCTGTCAGAAATGTTAGCATCACCAACACTAATCTCGCATTAGAGCTCAGGTGGGTTTTCTTGAGCCTCGGAAGTTTGTAACATGAGATTTATACGCTAGCGATTGATAAAGGCAAATGGCATTTGTATGGAAATGCTTATCTGCTTTTAAAATGCTATTCCAGTATTGCCAAGATGCAGGATGGTTTGCTTTATTGACCAGACATGGTTTGTGCTTATTCAGTCATGGGCCTCTGTAATTAGCTGCTTAACCTTGCTTTTTTCCGATACGAAACAAATCAATTGACCGAATGGTGTTCTTGTGCCAGGATCCAAGAGAAGAGATGCAAAGAAATGAACATTTGGCATTGTGCTGTTAATTGTTAGGGATGCACAATTTCGGAGAGGTTTTTAAATCATTGCGCATATTTATGTCGTTTATATACTGTTCAAAAGTTTGGGGTCAGTACATTGTTTTTTTTAAAGAAATTAATTCTTTTATTTAGCAAGGATTCTAAGGTGACAGTAAATTTCAAATAAATGCTGTTCCTTTAAACTTTCTATTCATCAAAGTATCTATTCATCAAGTGTATATATACTGTAATCTTTAGTAAATCTTAAAATGCATGTCCATTTTTCATACGATACATTAACATTGTGATGCCTAAGTTCACTTGTTTCATTTAAAATAACTTCAAAATAAATGAAATGTATTTACAGTATACAGAATGGTATAGAATTGTAATGCTGGCCATTTATCAGCCGTATCATGAAATTAATCGTCTTATTGCTTTCAGCCAGAAATGTAATCTTGATGCATTCCTAGCAGAAAGAGCTGGTGCTGTGAGCCTCGCAAGGACTATTAAAGCTTTTAACAGGCAGAGAGAGAGAAATTCATCCTTGCCATCATGTGCCTCCTAGTATATGGGCTGAACACCCTGGGGAATCTGTTTGCCAGTTGTTGTTTTCCTCTCTCTCCCTTTCCACATGAATAATTGAAAGTGTAGCATGTCAGACAAAGATGCATTTACTTGCTTCATTATATTTTAATCCGAAGTGAACGATTTTGCGCACTGCTTTCTTGGCATCCGAAGCAACTTTTAATTTTCTTCCACCGGGTCTCTTGTAATTCAACCGCGCCCACGCACGCCCTCGTCAGCCCGCTCTTTCCGAAACCTTTATTGCATTTTTCCAGAAATTGGTACAGCGTACAGGTGCTAATTGGCAGTGTTCATTCCAACTGATACCAGTGTTTGCTCGACGAAGTCCTCGCAAAATGTCTCAAAGCTAATAAGGGTGTTTGTTGAAATAAGATCTTTTTCTTTTTTGCAGTTGGAGGCTCTGGTGTGTTGTTCAGCTGGTTTACACAGTGTGTGCGTTAGTAGATTACACTTGGTTGTACAGCCCTCTAATTACCAGGTATTTACTGAGTACAAAAGGCTGTAACAACATGAACAAATATGTACACAGCGCTTTATAAAGTATGTAATTGTTATTCCCAATTTGCTGTCAGATTACCTTAGCTGACTTAGCGTAGTGGAGCTAAAAACATTGACTTTCTGCAATTTTATGTACTTTTGTACATGCAAAATAATTCACTTCTTGACATGTCTAGTGTGATTAACCCCTCTCTTCGCCTCTAACATTGCTTCGAATGACGCAAGTTCTGCAGTGAGTAGAGTCTGAGTGTAATTGAAAACCCCACCGGGGGCCTTTTGTCACAAGGTTGACTCAGTCGCTGGTATGTGAAGGAGTGAGGTTTAAACGGTAAGTGTGAAAGCCAGAGCCATAATCTCTCTCACAAGGTTAGCGCAGTTGTCGGCTTGATGATAAACGGACAGGGTGTAGCGTTTTGTCAGAATGCGTGTAGCTCGCTGGGTTTGCGTGGCTAGTGCTCGTCAAAGGAAATTTCTTGAGTGTTTATTTATACACCTTGAGCCGTCATACGATGCACATCTGGGGCCGGGGGTGATAAAAGAAGCCCTGCACAATGTGCCAGGGTTAGCGTTAGATAAATGTGACGTGCCTGGGGCAGCTGCCGCAAGCCTTCCTAAACTTCCCTCCATAAACTGGCAGTCCAGCGTGCCTGAGCTGTGTCCGCTAGTCAGGTTTCCTAGCAGTGAATGAAGACATCAGTTAGGCTATTAAGAGCTCCAGATAAATCCTGTTGGTGGGCTAGAACGCTGTAGGACCAAACATGGATGCAGAAAGAGTCCCCAGGTTCCTCACAAGGTGTAGAAACAGTTGCAGGTACAAACAAAAGATATATTTAAATAGCTAATTATTATTAATAATAATAATAATAAAATTAACATTGAATTATATAATTTCAATAATTAATAATACATTTGTTAAATTATTATTTTAATAATAACAATAACATAAAAATAAATTATTAAATATTGAATTATATAATTTCATTAATTATTAATACTTTTGACATTTTAATAATAATAATAACAATAATAATAGTAAGGTACTTTGAAATAATAATATAATAATAATAATAATAATAAAATATAATTTTAGTTAATATAAAGTATTAAATTGTTTTAATAATAAAATCATAAAATATAATAATTATTGTAATCCTTTTAAAATGAATAAATAAATATAGGTTGGTGAGCTAAATGCTGTAGGACCAAATGTAAATGTTAAATGGGTCACCCAGTTTTTCACGTAGTTTTACATGGATGCAGGAAGAAACAATAGTACTTTTGGCAAATTAATAATAATAATATTAAAATTATTTTAATAATAAATAGAATAATTATTATTTTTCTCAATAGGATGTTTACGTGTTAATCAGACTACAGTTGACCTCAGCATTTTTCAGTTGCTCAGAAAAGAGAGGTGATATTCAAATATTTGATTATGCATTGTGTCATGAGTATTTGGACAGACACATGTAGACTGTAGCTTGATAACGCTAAAATTTGTACATTACATGTACGTTACCCTTCTTCTGTAAAACAAAAGAAAATATTTTTGTACCTACAATGAAAATGAATGAGTGTTGGATTTGTTTAGCATTTATATGGACAAAAACACTTGACTTATTCTTCAAAATGTATTCGTTTGTGCTTCACAGAAGCAAGAAATTCATGCAGCTTTGAAACGACATTAAGGTGCCTAAATGATGGAAGAAGTTTCAGTTTTGGCTGATCCGTCCCTTTGAGATAGATTAGAAGTAGATGAAATCAGGTGCCAGTGTCCCTGGAATCCCTCATCCTTCTCTTCTCTCTATTTTAAGGACAGCGGAGCTGCTAAGGTGATTTTAAAGGCGCGAGCAAAGCCGAGTTGACCCGCCGAGAGGCCGCGACACAGGGATAGCGTTACAGAGCACAGTAACTCGAGCAGGGGTGTCCGCTTTAAAAGTAAATTCCACTTAATGTGGCACGTCCCATCCCAACAGGAGCCTGGCTCAACTGTGAGCTTCCTTTATATAGTACATTCCGTGTCTGTTTGTGCAGCAAGGGGTTGTGGGGGATTAGCCGTTGACACGCTGTCAGTTTCTACCTCCCCTGCCTTCGCCTTTTCATTTCCTTCCCTTTCACCTACAACTTTTCTGTAGTGCCCACATGAATCCTAGAAGTGCCTGTCTGCTTTGATGTGCTTACAAGATTCTGCAATGGACTACTTGCACAATTACTTCTGCGTTCTACTTATTGCGGCTCGGGAGTTTCCGGTTAGCATTCAGCACACCTACATACAGACAGTTTCTCATGAGAATGCAGGTTATTACTATATTTTAGGGCTGGCATTTCTTTAAAAAACAATTAAACATATTCTCTGCATTAACATGAATTATCTTCAACCTGCTGAAATGTTTCTGTAAATATATTTCCCTTCCAAATGTGCATTCTGAATAATAAATAAATTATATTTCCCCACTAACCTGCCGCATCAGCACTTGTATTCTCATGAACAGTATTTTTCTTGTATGGATCATATTTCATACCTATTGAATGTACAGATTTAAATGAATTTGATATGAAAATTAACCATGGTTTTACCATGGAGTTAATTTGTGGTTATATAGTTTAACTTCAATTGCAGTTTTTGGTTTTATTTGTAGTAAAACCATGGCTAATTTTAGTAAGAGCAGTATTGTTTGTGTGTGTTGGTGCTCTTATTCCAGTGTTTAATGAAATGGCTAAATGAATGAGCTGTAACTGCCTTTTTTGACGATGTTAAACATTTAAATAATTTTAACAGTAACACGTTGACCGCGACTACTTTGAATATTCATATTTTGACATTAGGCTACATACAGTGAAATGATGACACAGAATAGTGACTAACATATTTAATAAAAATAAATAAAGGTTCGTTCTTATCTGATTCATCAGATCTCACACGTACCGCAGCGTCGCGATTACTAGTTTAGAGCGCTGACACCCTGTGGTGAAACAATCACGTATGATTACCGGCCACTGCTTTATCGGATCGGTTTATGTTGGATTAAAACTTTCTGAAAATTCTGTACACAGTAATCATCAGAATATGTCTTCTCCTGTCTCTGAAAATAAACGGATTTTGAAATCATCCCGCGAACTCTCATTTTATTAGGCGTTTAAATCAACCAGATGATTACATCACATTGAAAATATACATAACCAGAAATAACTGAGCCGTAATATTTCAAAACGGAAGTGCGTCCACTCTGCCGATAGACGATAGTATCCTGTATCGACGATAGTCAGAGATATCACCTGTGGCTGATGCCTTTGACAATAGCAAGACGATTATTATTATTATTATTATCAGGCTAGTAATACTATCTAATTAATATTAGGGCTTATTTGTTCCATTGTATTTCCTTTTCCGCGTTTTTACTAGGGATGGGTCACGATTTTCAAATATTCGATTAGTTGATTTTATTATAGAATATTGAATAGGTTGTGCGATTGTCTAAAAAATTCCCCATGTTTTCGGTGCTGATGTGGTGGTGTACGTGTAAGCAGAGGGTAGCGCTGCCAGTAACGCACTTAAAAGCTGTCAAAGACAACAGAAGAACACATAGTCTCACACGCACACTGTAGACTTGCAACTAAGAACGATGTCAAATAAGAGTTCTGTGCGGACAACAGATATCCCCGACTGAGTTAGAGGTGTGCTGAATCCGTACTGAGAAAGGCAGGGAAAATGTGTTGTGTGGAGCCACTAAAGGGACATAGCATTACAGTACATGCAGTTTCACTTACCACATAAACAGAGTAAGGAGAGATGACTTATAGGACGATGGCGAATGATTTGCAGATCCTGAGCACCACTGACAAACATCTAATCTTGTAAAATGTGTGGTAAGTACTGCCGCTCCATAGTATAAACATGCGATCACGAATCTCGAGAGCGAAAGTAAAACGGTCGCATGTGCACATTCAAAAGCGGTTTCAATGCCCCGCGTATTAATAACTGCTCACTGATGCCCGCAGTTATTATACAGCATAATTACCCAATGATATTATTACGAGAGAAAGTATTGGAATATATTTTTGAGAAGTTTAATATCTTATGAGCAGTTGATTTATGCTAATCGACGGACTGCTATGTTAATAAGTGCCGTCGTGCTGTATGTTTATTATATTAATATGTTTCAGCATGTTACATGTTTCATCATTATATGGCTTGAGTTAAGGTAAGCCTATCTTTTAATAAATTAAACAGTTTGTTATCATACAGATTAAAAGCGTGAATGGTCTCTCTCTCTCTGTTTATGGGTGTGTAACATTAGCCTAATACGTGTGTGCATGCATGCGGGGGAAGGGGTGCAATTTTCGAATAATAATTTTGCTTGAAATGCCCATCCCTAGTTTTTACAGTGTTGCGCGTTATAAGCAGTCACACACGATTATGTTGAGCTTATGAGTGCAATGGCCAATCAGAGGCGTTCAGATGAGTCATCGCTGAAACAGAGGAGTTTTGTTGTTCAGCACACGCTCGCTGACTGAATTCTTCTCTCTCGCGAATAAAACAACAAAGTGCAGATGTATGTGCAATGTAAGTATAAGAGATTTATTCATCATAGAGTGTAGACAGCTTCACTGATCGTAATGGGAGTGTTTTTTTTAAAGTGCATATACTTGCACTAGACAGAAGTCAATGTTCTTTGGTAATGTAAATGTTCTTTGCTCGTTTTCTGTAGCTGCTTTTTGGATAACTGAGGAAATAATTAGTAACTTGCAGTGTTTCTGTTAAATTATCATGTTAAATACAAATTAAATTACATTAGGCTGCTTTTAGCCTTATGCTGGAGTTGCTTTGCTTTCATTCGCTTTCCAGCAATGAAACTAATAAATAAATAATTAATAAATTAGCACGATAATGTCGTATGTTCGCGATCTCACAGGCTGACAGTAGGAAAATTGAGCATATCACCCAACACTATTTGGCAACCACTTTGATTTCAAGCAGTTCCGGTTCAGGCTGTGTGAGTGAGCGCAGCACCTGAAAGGTCAGAGGTCAAGTGGATCTGGGGTGCAAAGGCCACTGTGTGCTTTCTTCTCAGCAAGAGCTCTCACTTGCAAGAGTGCAGTGAGTTTTTGGTTCTGAATGCACCCTTGATTCAGATTAGGATGCCTGCTTGTTTTGGCCGAATGTGTATTTGCTTTACAAGGAGATGATTCATGGTTGGATGAAAACAGGGTGTCTTGCTTTGCCTTTTTTCCTCTCATTAAAGAGCAAGCCGTGGTCTACCACATAGTATGACTGCCCTGTCTAAGTAGACCCGAACAATCCTCAACATCCTTGTCTTTCTTCTACCTACTGCAGATGAAGGCACAGCAAGGGGCACAAACCCTTTATTATTTATGAATTATTCAATGTGCCTGGATGGGTTTCCCTTGTAGCAAAGCAGATCTGCAAAGAAAAAGCAACTCATCTTTGCTCTCCTTCATACTTGCCCGAGGCAGCGAATGACTCAGACGTTGTTCTCACTGAAGAAAACAAGGTGAACAAGGGGGACGCTGAATAGCGCTTCAAGCCATCCCGCAAGAATCGCATGCGTTTAATTGGTAGTCTGCACCGTACACCTTAGTCAGAGTACGTAATTTTTAATTTGACATGAATGGAAATAAGGCTGTGAGAGATTGAAGTGCAGTCCATTCAATATGCCATTCTCTCTTGATCGACCCAGGTGTTTGTAAAAAAGACATGCTGTCAGGGTTTTGTCAGCTAAGTCAGGGTTTTTCACACTTTTTGATGCCAAGGCAGCTATATATTTTATGTAAAGCTATATATTTATGTAGAATGACCCTTTTATACTGTGTGAGAAAAATATTAGTCATCATATTGTAAAAGCAACATTTTTTAAAATTTAATCCATTTAATTGTTTAACTGATTGATTTTCTCTGTATTAAATTTAAAATAAATTCTTAAAATATTATCTGTAAAATATTTATTTTTATTTACTTAATAAAAATGTTTTATAATATTTTTTTTTTTATTTAATAAGTGTGACATTTAATAAATATCTTGTTAACGTTGACAAAAAAAACATCAAATATTTATTTATTAAATCTAACACTCGTTTGTTTGAGTTAAGTAATAAACACAGAAATTGTTCAGTATTAAATACAAAATAAATTAAAATATTATACGTAAAAAATATTTATATTTATGTACATATTAAAAATGTTTTAGAATATTTTTATTTTTATTTAATAAGTGTGACATTTAATAAACATCATAAGTTAACTTTGACAGCTGGAAAAAAAACATTGTAAAATCTTTTTTTTTAATCTATCTTATTTATATAACCTCTAGCACCTGTTTGTTTGAAAATCTTTGAGTTAAGCAATAAGTGCAGATGTGCTATATGCAAAAAAAAAAAAAAAAAGATCATTATTAAATACAAAATAAATGAAAATATTATATGTAGAATATTTATTTTTATTTACATAATACAAATATTTTAGAATTTACATAAGTTGTGTTATTGTGATATTTAATAAGTGTGGTATTTAAAAACTTAATTTTGACAACTGGAAAAAAATATATATTTTACAAGCTTATTTTTTCTTTTTCTTTTTTAACCTCTCAAAACCCTTTAGCACCACGTTGTGAAATTCGGTTTGAGTTAAGCAATGAACACGTAGGTAAGCTATGTGCAAAACATTCCATTCAGATTGTTCTGTTTCTTGGTTTGCCTCCACTTCAGTCGGGTTTTAGATATTAGGCTACTCGAGAGTCGCGTCGGATTGAATGACATAACCATCTAATGGAAGTGTCCGGTTAACCAGAATGGGAGCTTGTTTATCTCTTTCTCTCTCTCTTTCTTTGCTACTCTCCTTATCTCGGTCGTGTTGGCAGGAGTAAGAAGCCCTGGACTAAGATCTGTATGTGCAGTGTGTCTACTAAAGAACAGGCTCTGATTCCTTAGCCGATAAGCCACGTTTTATCTTCCCCTGCTTTCACATTAAAGACGAGGAGGCCCGTGACAGTTCCTGTGTGGCTACTGTCTGTCAGCCAGGAGCATAGGAACACTGGTTTCAAGAAAACAGGCATCGCACAAGTGGTTGATTTGTACTGGAATTTAATTACTATCACTGTCCAGCTGGTCAGATTTTTATGCTCCTTATTCTGTACCTTCACCACCTTAGCAGGATTTGCCCTTGGTTTGCTAACTGGAGGTTTTAAGGCATGATCCTTGTAAAGCTGCTTTGAGATAATATTATTGAATTGAATGTCTCTCTTTCAGTCCACCAAGGTACTGAATACATGTTTTGATTGGGATGTGTGTGAATCTGTAACTCCAAAACCTAGTGAACTTGTCTACTGCCTACATATGAAACTGTCAATTTGTACAAAATGATTGAATCATTTTTATAGATATTTGATATTGTTAAAAGTATATTTAATAAGTATATTTAATAATGATGATGCTAATACATATTTAGTAATAATATTATATAATATAATATAGTATAATATAGTAAATCATTTAATTTAGTAAATCATAATGCATATTGTTTTTATTGTGATAGAATTGAGTTTTTGTTTCAGAAGGCAGAAATAATAATACAAATTGGTTGTGCATATCATTTTTGGACATTTAAATTACATTAACAACAACAACAACAATAATAAAAAATAATAAGTAGTAGTAGAAGTAGTAGTATATTTTAAAGTATTCATGCCTTATTTATATTTTTTATATTTTGTATTGTTTGTATTGGCAAAATTAATTTTACAAAATTATTTTCAGATTTTTTAAAATTTATTTTATTTTATTTTATTTTGTGCTTTTAAACCATACAAAAAATATTGCTATCATCATAAAGCAATATTAGCCATTCTCTACTTTGCATTCTGCACTGCATCGATTTTTGGAACATATCGGTGATCCCTTTTTAGGCAGCTCACTATGTTTTGGAACAGAGCGTACTATATGTGTATGAAGGCTCTTCCACACTGTTTTTCTCTGCTTTTTACCTTGTTTCTCATGATGTGTTTATTCCTGGCCATGTGTCAGGCCCTGGAGGCAACCACAACTGAGCTGATTTGTGACCCTGTCTCGCTGTTTGGCTTTAGTGTTACTATGCGACGCATCTTTACCCTCTGTCTCTCTCTCTCTCTCTTTCTCTCTCTCTCTCTCTCTTTGCCTCCCCTGTGATCTCAGTCTGCCCTACGCTCACCGGATAGCGTTCTAATTTGTATTTCGCACCAGCCGGCTGCTATGTTAACAGCCTGCGAATGCTCAAAAGCAGGGAGAAGCTATTGCAAAAAAAAAAAAAGTAGAAAAATGTGTGAGTGAAAGAGATTAAATTATAGCGAGAAAGACGGAAGAAAGGAAGACATTGGATAAGGAAGATTACTACAGAAAGATAAATGAAGAGAGATCAGAGCGAGTAGGATGGTAAAAAATGTAAATGAAGTAACTGCAAGGAAAGGGCTGAATTAGAGGAACAGAAAAGATGGGATCGCAGGAACTGCGGGCGATTTATATATACGAACCGCAGGAGCTGTGCTGCGATTGCGCTTCAGGTTCTCGTCGTGTTGTTGCCAAGCGAGAGTTCGGCGGAGGAATCGTTCCCCACCCTCGGCCAATCGCGGTTGACGTGAAATGTGGCGCTCGCGGCGAGCAGCACAGACTTGTGGGTAGGCCTGCATTTTGCACGGTCACCCAGTGGAATACATTATCATCTTAATGATGCTTTAGGTGCAGATGCATGTCTAATGCGTTGGTGTGGGAGTTTGTGTGTGTGTGTGTGTGTGTGTGTGTCACTCTCCTGTGGAGTGGAGAGGGCAGAGAGCTGTAATCACTCTCACACACACCTGTTCTGACTGGAGGCGGTCTGCGCCGCGGCTGATAGGATGAGAGCGCAGGGGGAGAGATGTAGCAGCGCTCATGATAAACGAGTATGTAGGAGGTCATTAAGCAGAGCAGCGAGAGGAGGAGAGAGAGAGAGGGAGGGAGGGAGATGGGAGAGAGAAGGACAAACACAGTGAAGATAATTAATTTGGAGTTTCATTAGCAGGAACTTGTATGCCTGGATGACTGCATGGGCGCAGCAACAGGCAAGCGCACAAACGCAATACTGAGGAACTAAGGTGTAACTGATGTACCCACTGGAAAGAGAATGGAGACATGAGAACATTTGCTAAAGTCTCCTACTTCTTAGATGCTTCTTGGATCAGGCACAGATTTCCCATAAAAGTCTCCCCCTGTAATATACACACTATTTATTTTATATTATTAATTAATCCATATTGGAGACATATTTTAGCTAAAAACTGTAAAATATTATATAATATTTAATAATAACCAATATAATTACTAATATTAAGAACTAATATTGGGGCTTAATATTTGATAGATAGAGACAGACAGATAGATAGATAGATAGATAGATAGATAGATAGTAATATTTATATTTAATATTAATTTTATAAATTTTAGTATGGAGTAGAATAGTATTGCTAGAGCTATAAAATGTTTATAGTATAGTATAGAGCTATAACATGTTTATTTTAATTTGTAATATTGAACGTATTAAATTAATATTGCAATATAACTGTGTAATGTCTAAGAAACATTTGATATTGAAATCTCCAACTTGTATATTTATTGCTATATTTGTATTGTATGTCAACAATTTTCTCATTTGTTTCTTCTTTAATTTCTTAGTCCCAGATGTTTCTTAGCAGAAACATCTGAGACAACGTTGATAATTAAATGAAATCTAACTTCAATGAAGCCTCCTGTCTGTGAAAGATGAGCTTCTGAGCAATAAATGCACACAATCACAGTTCACTGACATTATGTGCAAGATCACATAATATATTGTATAACACACACCCACAGTATCTTATCCACAATCGGGTACGAGATCAACACACACATTTCAAACTCAGCACAAACAAACAAGCAAACTGTAGAGGATGATGTGGCACTCGCGGTTTTAAGAGGGTGATGGCTGAGATGTTTATCAGCCCTTTGCTGGCCCTCTTCAACATGATGTTACATAAACAGTGAGAAAATAGAAGCCTGTAAGGCTCTGGACAACATCCTGCCATTAGGAGAGAGAGAGGCTGAAGATGATGGGTGAGGAATGATTGCTGATGGAGGAGAGGAAGATTGAGGAGGAGTTTGGTGTGACATGATAAAACACAGGCATGATCTGTTGTAGAGGTCATCCGTTGTTGTCAGGTTAATCAGAGGACTGTGTGGCAGCCCTCTTCAGGCCAGGCTGATCCCCTCTTTCCCTTTCTCTCTCTCTCTCTCTCTCTCTGATAATTGATGCCATCTGGCCGGTCTGCCTGCCACTGGCAGCGTGACATCGCACCAGTGCCACACCTTCCTCCCTGAAGCCTCCAATGGCTTCTCTGTGTCACCCTCTCCTGGCTCTGAACCCGCGGGGTGACAGAGGTGAACAGAGGGGCGTGAGGAGGAGGAGCAGGGGAGGAGACGATCAGTCAACTTATGCTATATTACTGGATCTATGATGCATTTCAAGGGAATTGTTCATATGGTATTGAATGTTGTTTGTATTCATCGAGTAGACTTATTCAATGATTTATTTTTATTAAGATGCAGCTTGGTCTGCCATGGTCAGTATTGGGATGGTAATACCATGGTATTATTTGTACTGTGTAGTAATACCAAATACACAACCGTTCAGAAATTTGCTATCTGTAAGATTTTTTTTATTATTTATATGAAAAAAGGTTATTATACAGCAGTGACACTTTCAATTTATCAAAAGTGACAAATATGGTTATCAAATCAGTATATTGAAATGATTTCTGAAGGATCATGTGACATTGAAGACTTTGCATTACTTAAATTATATTTAAAAATATATTTAAAAAGAAAACAGTTATTTTAAATTGTAATAATATTTCTCAATATTTTTGTATTTTTGATCAAATAAATGTAGACTGGTGAGCAAATTTAAAGAATCTTGCCAACCCAGTATTTTTGAATAGTAGTGTACATAGGAATGCCATAATAATTCCATGGTATATGAATATTGGTGAAATTTGCCTCACCAAAATATTCCATATTTTACCTTTTTAACCTGCATATTGATTTTGATCTTTAGATTACAGGTTGAAATCTGCTTTTTATTACTTTTAGTACTTTTATTATTTTTATTTTAGCTACATTAGTCTCTCGATTAATGAAGTAAATAAAGTCAGTCTTCTTGCAGAGCATTAGAGGAAGCAGTATAAAACGTTTAGATGTTTGTCGTAGTTTGTTTATCTTTACGGCTTAGCACCGTTTTGGTGCAGCGAATCTGACCTCACCTCCCTGTCTTCCCTCTCCCGTTCTTCCAGTGGTGCTTTACAACTGTAGGCAGCAGGTCTCAACACATGACCGTGACCTTTTTATTTTTCTAACTCCCTCCCTACCTCCTCCTCTGGCGGTCCATCTCTCTGTTTTCCTCCTGTGAGAGTCGGGTCATGCTCCAGAGGAGGCTGCATCATAGCCTGTAGTTAATGAGTGCAATGGGAGACATGAACTGAGGGCTGTTTTGGTATCTCAGAGTCCCAGGCCCAGCCTCTCTGCCTCCAGATCCAGTATCACACGTCCTCTCGGGTCAGGCCTCCTGCGGCCCCGCCAACGCTGTTTGGCTCCCAGCAATGTGGCTTCAATTTCCTCCGTTTTGAAATGGTTATAGCCCCTCTGCTTCCTTCAGCAGGCAGGGTCTTTGCGTTGTTTTTTCTCTCTCGCTCTTTCTCCTTTCCTGCTCATTTTGATCACTCTGTACTTTAATCACCGTTCGGCCCCCCTGCGTTGTAAGAGTGCAAAGAGTGACCTTTGACCTCTGGCCTCTAGGGACACAGTTTAAAGGCTGCTCACTGGCAAAAAATACAAACACTGAAATGCAGCCACCGTAAATTTCTTTCTTTTTTTTCAATTCTCTGGCAGCTCTTTTCTTGTTTTAAGCTCTCAGAAGAATACCTTTCATAGACGGATCATTGTATTGAAAGTTGCCTTTCAACATTAAAGGCGCACGCCGAGCGAACGTTAACGACAGTCTTTGCCCAAAACCGAGGCTTATACATATGCTACGGGCCCAGTTTCATCTGAACCTCTTTTCTTTCATGTAATCCTACGGGTGTGTGAGCTAAAGTGTTCCAGCACTCAGACACAGAGAGCTTGTGTAGTAAAAAATCCCGCTTGCTGAAAAATTAGTCCCCTGACATAGTGAATTATGAGGCTGAAATAGAGCTCTTTATTAATGCAGTCCAGGATTCACGTCAGCGGAGGTCTCAGAAATTATGCCACGCTGTGGGTCTGGTCTCACAGGAGGTTTTGCATATTAGACTGAGTACACATTCTAAAGAACACGTTATTAATGGAGCTAGAAACTTGGTCTGCAGAAGATTCAAACAGACAAACTGTGGTCTCGCAGAATCAGAAAGTGCAGTATGTAGCATATAAAAATGCGACAGTGACATTCTCAAATTAAGCAGCGTTATTTTCTTTTTGCTTGTCTTTTAGCGTATGATAATAGACATAATAATATAGACAACCATATACCATATGCAGAGAGGCTCAGAATAAGCAGATAGGTAAAAATATGACTGCCGCTCTCTCTTGCTAAGTTAAATCCATAGCAGTTCCTCCGGGATTTCGCGGGACTTTTTTCCGATTTTTGCGGCCTAAAATGACTGATTTTGCTGTGGCTTTTCTCAACATTTGCAGTGATATTTGCAGCATTTCTTATTGTTTTGCAGTGAAAATATACCATGGACAACATTTTCTATCATTGTTATAACTTTTCTGACTTCGAGAACCATCGTAGGGCTCCAGACTAACATTTGAGGACACCAGTGCCATTAAGTTCTACAGAAGGTGGCACCAGCACCTGACAGTAAAGCACTCACCTTAATCACACATGTACATCTCGGAGACGTCTATTTGATGTCTGCATTTACATATGCAAGATGTATTTTTTAGGGTGTTTGCTCATCTGCAATACGTCTCAAAGACGTTTCCTGTCAGATGTCAAATAGAGATTTATTAGAATAAAACTGCTTCTGAGATGTTTATCAGATTACAAGGCAGATGTTTCCCAGATCTTTAGCAGACATCTTACAGATTTACTTGTGCTGTCTGGGTTGTTGAGATAAATTAACTTTTATTACTGTCATTCATAATGTCTAAATATAATTTGATAAATAAAAAAATATATATATTTAGATATAGGGAATGGAAATGGCTAATAAGCCTGCAAGCTAATACGCCTATAAGTCTCTGCAGCCATATAGTGGCTTTTTATTTTTAAAGAAGTGTTTGCTTTCCTAAATTATGAAACTTTTAGTTTTATAAATGGAGGCAATATGAAGGATGAACAAATAATGTCATCACATTAAAAATAACTTTCAAATTTGGTACTACTTAAAGATTTGAAGTGCTGGGAAAAGTTGTGTGAAGCATTTAAAAACACTTGAAAACATTAGACCATTTCTGCCACAAGTTGTTCCTGTAGTTATGTTAAATCAATGGTGAATGGTGGAGATTTGTGTTTATTGAATGATGTTTTTCCTGGTTTCCACATCAGTGGCGTTTGTTCTGATATCTGTAGTTTTAACAGAATTCTGCGCTGAATTTGAATGCTGCTTACAAGATTTGACAGAAATGTTATTGATTCTGCTGCGAATTCCAACTACTTTCTTCACTGTATCTCCCAGTGCGGTTTATAATGGTGTCGCGTGATCGAGAGCAGCCCACGGCTCCGGCTCGAGCAGATAAATGGTTTGCGCCACGTAGCCCAAACGAGAAGCGCGGATTCGTTCCGATTTCGGTTCGTTTGTCCAATGCAGCTCTTGTAAATCGGGCATGATGAGAACGCAAGGCTGTTCATTCCATTTTTCAAACTGAGAAACAACCTTTCTTTGACTGAATGCGCGTTGCAATGGCGTCACAGGATGCGTCTAAGCCCAAAATCTACAGAAAATCTGCGACAATTACGAAAATATGCGAGTTCTCGCGAAAATTGCGGAGTTTGCTTGATTTTGCGATAAATTCAGCGATCGCAGAATCACTAAATCCTGGAGGGACTGCCATAGTGTGTTTTCTATTGATAGACTATGGTTCTATTCTAAGAAAAAGCTGGAATGCGTGTGTTGGCATTCTTCACCACCCTTGTGTTTGAAGAATTTAAGAGTTCTTTCTCTTCGTTAAGAGCCCCACGTCCTGTCTGTCATTGACTGTGTGTTTTTGTAAGAGCATGGCATGTTTTCTTTTTCTTGCTGCTTGCCAGAAACTACACGCTCTGGTACGTGGAGGGGAAGGAAAAGCACACTTGTGTTTAGTCTACATAGCACTTAAGTCACTTTGTAGGGAGATTACTTTTTTCCTATTCTAATCTGTGGGTGGGATTTGTGATGTTACCATCCATCAGTGTTCTTTTGTTAAATAATTAAGAGTAAGGATGTGGAAAATTGCACAAGTTGGCTCTGCTTAAACATTTGCCCAGTGTTTTATTTGTCTGTTAGCTTTTTACATCATTCTCCTCTGGATTTTCTTCTTTCTCTGTTCTTTCTTTGTTGGTAGACATTTTTAAGTTGGCACAAAGGTGTCCCCCAATGTAGCTGTCTTTCCCCCCAAAAAGGGGAGGATGAGAGCAGTTGTTTAAAAAGGAACTTTACTTGAACATGGTCTAATTGTGTTTCACTTCTGTTTTGCAGGCATCTGATGTAGGATCAGAGAAGCTTTTCTCGCCTACTGCACCTAAAGGTAAGAGCATGAATATATATTGTGGGTTTTATGTAGGGATGCACCGGTTGACCGGCCATAGATCAGTTTTTTGTCTTTTTTTTGGCCGATTTTTCCGGAACTGCACCCGCGTGCATACTACATTGTAATCATTCGCGAACATGTCATTTGTGTGGAAGACATTCGTCACAAGCACAGCAAACACAGAAAAACAGATACCAAGAACAGCCATTGGTGTAACGTTACTGGTGTATAAATAAGAGCCACTTTCCTGCGTGAGCGTATCTGTCCACGCCCTGCACAAGCGTAGACAGTGAACGGTTGTTCAGGGCAACTTCTCGCGTGTTGGATGAGAAATGAAACAGACCAACTTGTGACAAAGCTGAAATGCTTCTTTTTATAAAGAATTAAAAAAAACAACTTGCATGCACTTTTGAAAAGCCAGAAGTAAAGGTCAGTTCTGTACAGGATGATTATTTTTATTTTACCTTAAAATTACATTGACTTAATTTGATTTAAAAAGCACCTGCTGTAGCATTTTTGTTTTATTCATTGCGCTAAACATTATTTGATTTGACATTTTGGAATAATTTATTTATATAGCCTACTTTGTTTTTATTTAGTTTCACTGGTAAAGACCTTTTTTTCTTTACACCAAATTTAAAAACGAAAATGCTGAATGCTGATTAAGTAACATCTTTGTTTGGACTGTTGAATGTGTGTTGATTGTGTTGTTTGGATTGTAACTGCAATTGTTGCCTTTAATTTCACATGATTACAGTTAATGTTTTCATTTAAGGCCAGTTTTATGTAGTTTCAACCCAATTTAAAACAAAAGCTAAATGCTGATGTGAGGACCATCTATGTTTCTATTGAATGTACTTACTGCGCAGTTACTGCCTTAAATTTCAGATGGTTACAGTTATTGTTTTCAATAGCCAAAAGCCAGTTTGGCCTGTTAAATACCAAATAAACATCTTGTTTATGTATACTTTCATTCTTGTTTGTTGCTTAAAGAAAAAAAATCGGAAATTGGTATCAGAATCGGCCAGTTTGCTTGTAAAAAATCGGTATCGGAGTCGGCCATGAAAAATCATGATCGGTGCATCACTAGTGTTATGTAATATCATTTCTCCTGCATTGGATGTTTTAGACATGATTAAACTTGATTTGACCTTTTACCCAATTCATAAACTGTTTTTGAAAACAAAGAATGGCCAGGTTTGTCGGTTTAATATTCAAGATACTTTCATAATGCATACTGTATTGCAGGAAAACTCACACAGCTAAACACTTGTCTCCTTATTTTTCATTCTAGGAAGCTCTGTTCTCATTTCAGGCAGCAGTTGATAGGCTTTGTTTTCAGTGTTGAAGTTAATGTTTTCCCCCAAAGCACTGACAATATGCAGTATGCTCCCAAAGGCCACTAGGAACTCATTTTCAGAGCCATACTTCATCCACAAGAGTATCATTCCTCTTGCTGCAATGGTGCTGTTCTGTTTTTCTCTTTTGTTTTTTTTTTTTTTGAAGGGTTTTGGCCTTGGGAGCCAAAGAGATACCCATGTTTTCCAGGTTCCATTCAAATGCTGCATTTGTTAAGTTACACATGTATAGAAGTACATAGCGCTAAATATGGTGGCAGCAACTCGTGGCCCGTCAGCCTCATCAGAAGGAGTTGTTAGGTTTGGATGCGGTGGGTTTACATCTTGTGACCTCAATACCAGAAAGCAAAATTTTAGATGCTCTGTAATCCTGCTGAAAGCCTGTTTAAATCCTATGAGACTGTAAAATGATGAGATGGTGCTTATTTGTTTCCTTGTATTTTTGACTGATGTTCAAGTGGCTGCTGGTGGATGTTTGCTTTTAATGCGGATCTGAGCTACTTTTAACTGTTTCCAGTAGTAGCAAAAGTTTAGCTGAGAGCAGTAGGAAGTCGGCCCAGAAGTTTTTTTTAGTTGGTTCATATCCAGGTTTTGTAGGGGAACTAAGTTGTGAAACGAATTCTGTTTGTTACTGATGCAAAGGCTATCTAGTTTAATACCACGCACTTCAGTGCGGCATGAATCCTTTGGAGAGCCTTTGCTCCCCTCTCTGAAAACGGAGAAAAGAGGAAGTGAGAAGAGACAAGTCGAGCTCAGAGGAAGAGTAAATCTTGTGACTACTGTCGGGGTCCAAATTAAAGTCGTTTTTTTTTTTTTTTTTTTTTTGCATGTCTGTGGATGACTTCCAGACATAACCGTTGGAAAAGACTTGTGCAACAGCTGACATGTTTAAAAGTAGATCAGAGCACATGGCTTGAGCTCTTCTGATGTCAACAGAAGAGCTTGTTGTTGTTGATATTACAGTTGCCCTAATCTGTGTTAAGGCTGATGGCGAGACAAACTGCATCTTCCTTATAATCCTGCTAATGTGTGTCGTGCAAACACACTCCCCAAAAGAGATGATGCAGAGAGAGCAGAAAGTAGTAGGAAGTGCCAGATTAGGATTAGAAATTAACGTAAAACCAAGAGTAGGAATATGCGGATTAAGTGGTTTAGGACTACAGGGAATAAATATTTTTGTACAGTCTGTAGCGATTATGGATCTCACATAACCTGTGATATGTGACGATTGTTTCATTTCTGACGTTGTAATCTTTGATATTCAGTTCCAGTTCAGACTCTGTAACCAGTGATATCCATTAGGTTTCACAAAAGTTTTTTCATAACATCATAACTTTTATCCATTTAGTTCCATAACAGTTCCAGTTTGCTGGAGCTAGCTGGAGTAGGGATGCACGATATTGGATTTTGCCGATATCCGATATGCCGATATTTTTCAACAAATTTTGGTCGATACGATACCGATATATTTCCTTTTGTTTGGAAACACCAAGTCTCTCCTGTGCAGAAATTATAAGCAAAATATTTGAAATTTTGCTTAGAATTCTAACTTTTTTGTTAGAATTAAATAAACCATAATGAAGGGTTTTTTGACAGTACATTGAAGCTTTGAGAATAACTATGAATAAACTATATCAATCACTGCATTTTTTTTCCTAGAAGGATGCAGTGTTAACCCTAACATTTTATTTTAAGATTTAACATTTGTAGATGGTCTAAAGCAAAAGAGTTGTAAAAATTCTGAAAATCTTTTAGAGCTTATGATTTGTTTAAAAAATAAAACATATGGCACATAAATGAATAAATTGGGGAAGTCGTGGCCTAATGGTTAGAGAGTCGGACTGTGTCGAAGGTTGCGAGTTGAGTCTCGAACAGAAACTTGAGAATTAGCAGGAGTGGGAGTGAATGTCCAGCGCTCTCTCCACCCTCAATACCACGACTGAGGTGCCCTTGAGCAAGGCACCGAACCCCTAATTGCTCCCCGGGCGCTGGAGCAATGGCTGCCCACTGCTCCGTGTGTGTGTGTGTGTGTGTGTGTGTGTGTTTGTGTGTACTACTCACTGTTGTGTGTGTGTACTACTCACTGTTGTGTGTGTGCACTTGAATGGGTTAAATGCAGAGCACCAATTTCGAGTATGGGTCACTATACTTGACAATACGTCACGACTTTTTTTTTTAAATCAGTAAATATAAAATTATTTAATTTACAAGTGTTATGTTTGTGATATTTTTTTTTTTTTTCTCCATGTAAGCTATAGCTTCTGACCTTTAAAATCAAAACATACTCATTATTTTATGACATCAGTTACTGCTTTATTTAATCAGAAACACAGTCTATTTTACTTTTAATTTACTTAGAAGTAGGCCAACAGCACCCCCTATGGAATTAAAACTCCTTACCGAACGGGCATTAGGACCGGGGGGGAGGCTGCCGTTGCACGTGCTATTACTGTTTTCTCTATCATACACCAAATGCGCCATTCTGTAGGTGCATTCTCAGTTTAAATGCAGCAATCCAAAACAGTCCATCTAATCTTCATTCAGACAAAACTTTGCTTCAAGAATGAGTCACACTGCTGACGTGATCTAATCGCTAGCAGACCATGAGCACATGTGAGTTAACGTATTCCTCTTGTCGGCAAGACACATCGGCATAATTTTTCATAATGGGCCGATGCCGATTTTTACATTTAAAGCCATTATCGGTCGATTCCGATATCAGTTTGATAATCCCTAAGCTGGAGGCCATGAAAACTTTATGAAAATGATCAAAAATGCTGGCGGTGGCTGGCAATATTTTTCAAAACGCTAGTTAATGTCCAAGAAGTTGCATAATTCTTTAAGTTCAGACTTTGATATCTATAGGTTTGATGATAGTTTATGTTCAGTCTTCATAACATTGTGCATCCAGTAGTTTCTCTGTAGTTCCAGTTTGGTGTCTTTTAGGGAATCCTTTGGCTCTGTATTCCAGAACTCCTGAAGTCTAAGAGGTCTAGGGCATCTGGCTAAGCATTTACCTGAAATTGTAAAAATGGTAGTTGTTGAGTTTTTCAAATTTCCTCTGTGTTAGTGGCACAGTGCCCTTTCAGTTGGTTTTGCAGTTGCCATAATCACTCTTCTGACTGTAGCTTCCAAATCGCTTGGCAAGGAACATATAGTATCATTACCCGTATTCTCCTATTGTCGTTGTTGAATGTGGATTGTCCAGACTTTGTTCCATGGAATGCATCCATTCCTCCAGGCTGTTATTCTAGATTTTGGGGGTATAGGAGCATATGTGTCCCATTACAATACGTCCGCCGAGACCAATCTAAAGCTCGCTCCGCTCTGATCCCCAAATTGGTCTGCCCTGGAGAACTTCTGGCATACTGATCACTCGCTTGGCTCACGTCTCGCGTTGGAGAATTGCATTACAGGGAAATACCTCGGCATGCATGTGGTGCTGCTTACACAAATATGCATGTGTCTTTGTTTCTGTAAGCAGCTTTTGTGCACGCCGGTGCTTGATTTGATTGATTTTGTGGCCTCAGTCAAGTACTGTGGTGACATACAAGTTTCGTATCAACTTAACAGCTGTTTAGTTTTATTCTAATGTGAACTTACATAATTACCGTGGTCGCTGTGCTTTTTGTAACTTTTTAAGAGGCTTGCTCTCCATCTAATAGAGCCAGGTTTTTCTTGCCCTGAATGAAGGCATTGCAAATTCATTCCCACAACTCATCGTTCTATCTACTATCGTTTCTATCCACCGCTCTAGCTGTAGTTATCGTTACAGCTATTGTTTGCTCTGTCGTTATGATAATGATTGACACATTGTTTGTTCATTTTCAAAGTAATGTTTGGTCTGTCTGTCTTTCTACCTGTCGTTACCTATTGTTCACACTATCATTATGGAAACAGTTCACACAGCATTTGTTTTTCTATCTATGATTTTAATTGTCTGTCAATCATTCTATCGCATATGAAGTATAGCTTTGTTTTGCAGTCGTGATTTTCAAGCTACAGTACGGCTAATGCAGATATATAAGGTGATTGTCGGTCCTACAACAGTGTGCAGCATCTGCCAGCTCCACAATAAGGATGGAGACTCCAAGCGTAGTTGGGAGGGGGGGTGGGGTTGGTCTCTTTCTCTTCATTTTTACCCATCAGTGAAGCGGTGACGCACCCATTTTGTGTGTGAGGTCTGTCAGGCAAACCTGGGGCATGCTGGGATAGCGAAGGAAGATTGTAGTGGAAAGCCATTTGTGAAGTGGATTTCTGGTTTGCTAATCCTGATTAATTTTGACCCGTTGTGTTCATTTTAAACAGTGTATTACTGTACGCGAGAAGCACCGCCAGCTTCGGGCCAAACTGAGAGCTTAGCGGCTTTGGAAGGCTTAACAGCAGATGGCATTTTAAGCCGGACTTAATAAATTGTTTCCATTAAACTTACCGGCCCACACATAGTGGATTAGGACTGTAGAACAAAGAAAGAAAGAGAGTGAGAAAGCAACAAAAAAGCAGGGGGTAACAGCCACTGCCACAACCGTGCAAGATCAAATTGCCTCGGTCGTATGGTTTGCGCTGTTAATCCACCGTTGCCTGCGCGCCAACCCATGAAAACAAATTGACCCAACTAATTTATGATGAATAATATTTACAGTCCATACCGTTATCGTAACGTATGTAATTCCGGATTAAGAGCCACGTCTGGTCGTCACACGTTCTACTCTGTTTTTCTTGATAGCATTTGGCCGAATCAATTCCGCAGAGGATGGATGCTGCTCCCCCCGCCCTGCCTCCCTTCCACCGGCGTCCCCTGGGAGCCGCAGGGTCGTTCTCTAAGCACTCATTATATGCTACACGGCTCAGGGTCTCCGTGTCGAATCGCTAATCAAGCACTCTGTCTGCAGGCCCACGATTCAATAGCCGTTGAGTGGCCTTTGTTCCTACCCGCTATTTGCTGCATGTCAATAAAAGTCTGCTCCCTGCTCCGCCTCAGCGGAGGAGCCCCCCTTTGCACACGCCCTCCCCTCAGCCCTTCAGAATATAAAATGCACTCGCTTTTCTCCCCTCCTGCATGGGCGAAAAATAGAGGGAGGGAAAAATGAGTGGAGGCCAGTAGGGGTCAAGGGATTGTGGGGGGGGAGCGGTGTGTTTGTATGCGCCTCTTCTCCTCCGCCGAGGTTAATGCTGATGTATTGCTAACCTTAGCGCTGCAGTGTTTGTGGCCTCTTGCCCATTAAATAATGAATAGAAGTTGACCTCTTGACCAGCTAATCAGCTTTGCAGCTGTCGGATCGTGGAAGCACCGAGATCGTGGAGTCACGGTCGGGGATGGACCGGCCGTATATTTCAAGATTAGCAGCTAATATTAAACCCACCCGTCATTGCGTGGGTTTCCGTAGCCTGTATGGGTGGAATTGGATTTGTGTTTGTTTGACAAAGCCTGTCCAGCTGTTATTGCATGTAAACGTTCCACAGCTGTTTTGTCTGAGCTCTTATTGTGGTGCCGATAGTCATTTAGCTGTGCTTGCCATTTGATATTAATAAACACAGAACGCTTGTCCTTTGTTTGGGTAATTGTTCAAGCTTGTTTTCCCTCCTCCGCCTGTTTAGGTCTTGGTTTACACGCATATTTCCATTTAGTCAAAGGTCTGGTCCATATTGCGACTTGTTCTGTCCAAGAATGGCTTGTTAGACAGGAAGAGACCTGACTGTCTGACCGATATGTAAAGCATGTAAATGACTTTGCAGGAATACCAGGCGCCCACGCTCTGAAGCTTTTTGTATATATATTCAATTTGAACGTTTCAGAAGAGGGAAATTTCTCTTAGAGTCTGAGTGTTTCGTAAATGTCGCTGGGTCCCACTTGGCTCTGAAACGGAACTGCAACTTCAGCTCGAACAGAAGAATGGCGTTCATATCTCTTTATTATTTCCAACTTTTAATATTCCTCCCCACCATCTCGGAACATATGACCATTTGTTGTGGTAGCTGGCTCGTGTGTGTATTTTCCTTTCATTTCTGGAAAGCGAGTGTTATGAATGTTCCTCTTTATTGATAGCGCTAACCCTGTTTGTGTAGTTCTGCCTGTCAGGAAGATGAAAATAAATAGCGGGAGCGTGGAGGAGATAAAACGTGTTTAATTATTAATTGAGCCATTACTGACAGAGATTGCCTTTTTGATAAAAGGCAGGAAGCTGCTTCGGGGGTAGAAAAAGCAATTACTAAAGCTATCTTCCTCTTCCTCTCCGCCCGTCGTTTTGCTCTGTGCAAACAGAAAAACATACCCTGTCGACCAACCTGCTCCATAAATTATTTTAATTTCCTTTCAATATTTATGATGTTTTACCTTATGATTCTGTTGTCATGTTCTATTTATATGAAGAGGCACTAGAGCCATGCTATACTACCACTGCCGTAACTATTATCTTAATCGGCGGGAGTTGTTTTTCTTAACGCGTCTCGAAAATAATATTACATCTCGATGTGTTCGTTTCCCTTTTCATTTCGTTTCAATTTGGTCGAACGACCGCACATGGCGTATTGATTTTGTTGACGTCTGGCCATTTGCTGAAATGCTATATCAGTTGCTGCGCATTTAAGCTGACTGTGCATGGGGTATTGATATTATTGTAGCTTTCATTTGCAGAGATTCTAAACCATAATTGATGAGACATCACCTTTCAAATGCCAATATAAAAACCTTGGCTGAGAGCTTTGCAGAAAGTGAACAGTGTCTAGAGGTTTCACTAGTATGCAAAAATATGCGTGGACCATATCTCACTCCAAAATTCATAAAAATAAATTGTTGCACTATTAAATTTTTTTTGTAACAGTCAAGTACCCATACCCATAAGAATGGTAACACTTATAGGGACCAATTCTCACTATTAACTAGTTGCTTTTTATTAGTACTTATAAAGCACATATTCTCCATGACCATATTCTACATCCCTAATACCTTAACTTAACAACTACCTTACTAACTATTAATAAGCAGCAAATGAGAAGTTTATTGAGACAAACGTCATAGTTAATGGTTTGTTAATAGCGAGAGTTGGACCTTAAAATAAAGTGTGACCTAAAGAATGTATAAATTATTATGCAAAAGTTTGGAATTCTTTTTTTTATGATTTTGTTTGTGTTTTTGAAAGCAGTCTCTTATGCTCAACAAAGCTGCATTTTTATATTTATATAATTTATTCAGTAAATATATTCTGTATTGCTATATTTTTGATCACATAAATTTGTGTTGCGTGAAAAAAAAGGTTTCTTATATCATAGTTTTATGCTCATCATGGTATTTGTTGCACTTCCTCTAATTTATACTTATTTAGATCATTAAATCATTTAATTACAATAATGAGAATCCCCATTGAGAATAACTGGTAAAACATCCAGCTGTATTATGGTAATTAGACTTTTTAGGAAAAATGTGCTTTTGAAAGTAACATCATAATGCACATAAATCTTAACACAGATCTTAATTGGACAGGTTTTCACAAGATTTGCAAGACCTCAGTCATTGAAGAATAACATTTGGTGCTTGTGTAGAAAGCTGAGGAGCAGCCGTCCCTGCTTCAGCCACCGTAAGGGAAGCCATTGTTCCATAGTTGGGCAGGCTTCAAGTAAGCGTCTTTCGCCTCTTTCCCTGGGCTAAGCCTGTTAAAACCATCCTTACCCTGTGCCATGGCCGCCCTGAGACCAGGCGGTGATGGAACAGCGCTCTCGAGATGATCTAGCAGCCCTACAGCGAGGAGAGCAGCTTGTAAAGTTGAGGTCAGGCCTTCTCAGGAGTCTGCCTGCATTTGCGCAGGGTAATTTTAGCACTCGTGGGCCGGCTAATGACCGGTTTCTTTCAAGAGTTGATTGCTGGAGCTCGTTTAACTATCCCCAGTGTGATCATTCCCGCTAGGGCTGGGGTAACCATCAGTCTAGCTGCAGGGTAGCTGCATTTTTTTTTAAGCGAGAGAGAGTATGTTTTTTATCAGGATGGCTAGCGAATATCAAATATGTACGCTTAGCTCTTTATCGCGTGTTTGAAGGAGATGCCAGGATGAGATTTTTAGCATTTTGTTTCATTGTGTCCCGCGTTTGAAGTCAATGCTATTTGCAGAGGACATCGTTATCCTCGCTCGCAAAGCCAGATGGTTGTTGCTTGTGGCCAAACATGAAGCTTGGATAATGTTCAGTCACTGGCAGAGACGAATTGCTAGACTGGATGGATATTGCAAACATGCTTGTAATGGATTCGACATTTCGGGAACCGGTTCAGAAGGATCTTATAAAGACCGGAATTCTGCGGCCGAGCGCAGGAAGGAGGTTAAATGAACAGAATTCCATGACCAGGAACAATACGAAAGCGCTTCCATGCTTGTTGGAGTTCAAAGGACTTAGACACGCTTTAACGTGGTTGCGGTATGTCATGCTGTGAAGTGTTATTCACGTTTTTCTTGCTTTATTTGCACTTTACCGATGCTGTATGTATTCGGTGCTCACGCCAAGTACAAACCCATACTTTTGTGCGTTTAGGTAACTCCATCTGCATTCATCACGCTGAAGTCTTGCAGCTCAGAGAGACGGTTTGTGAGGTTAAGCTAATTAGCCCTGAAATCATCACATGGTAGAAAACCGCAGAGGGACGCACTTCAGCGAGAGACGTTCGTATTGTACGTTCAGATGGTCATTAATCGTTACAGGCGCAAATACCGCTCCACGTGAGGCTCTTGGCGCTGAAAAGAGAAGGAAAGGAAAAAATGTATAAATCCCAGTCTGTGTGGTCTTCTGTTAATCAAACAGGCATCTGTTCCCCCTTGCACCGAGCACAGGATAGGCCTCTTAACAGCCTTCCTCTCCAGTGGCCCCATTCAGACCCAAAGTGGCTGTTATTTTAGCACCGAGCTGGAGAGCAGCGGAAGAGTGGGACGCTGAACCCCGCTGATGTGTTGCCTCGCTTGGGAGAGACCGGATAAGAGGGTCCCAGGAGTGGATCTCGACTATGAAGAGCCATTTAGAGGTAGACCTAGCTGCCTCTTCTAGGTGTGAGGGGGCATGGAGGGCCACGGTGGCAATAGATGTGGAAAAGATGAGCAGGTACAGAACGAGTCCTGCTTTTTTGCGATGCAACCATTGGAGTTCCTGTGAGTTTTGTAACGTTATCTTAAAGGTGGAGTTGAAATTTTGAACCACTAGCATCACCAACATATTATTTATATTTATATTTGAATTCAAACCTGTTTCCAGACATAGAGTCTTCTCCATTGTATTTAGAATTTTCTGAGAAATTAACCCAAATCATAGTTTTATTATAGTTCTAAACACATAACATTTTAATACATAAAGTTTGAGTTAAATTGTTGGTTGGGAAATTCAATTGGAATTTAAAAAGGAGTGACAGGAAGACAAATATAAAGACGTTTAACAAAAGTTGAATTCTGGGAAGTGTTCTTCCACCTGGGTTCACATTAGTTTTTAAATGTTTGTTGTAAACATAATGAAATATATTAACAACAACATGAACTTTTTTTTTTAATGAGTAATTGCTTTCGTTGAATTTCAGCTCTTTTTAATTTTAGACTTTTAATACTTAATTACATTAGATTTTTACATTAGATTTTGAGTTGCAATTGCGTATGCTTTTGTTTTTTAACTCAATGCAGGAATTTAATTGGATTTTAAAAGCCTCACTTCAGTTCTAAATCATGCATAACCCTGATGTTTACATGAACCCTGTGCTGGTCATAAATGCTTGTTCTTTGTCAGATTGGACACCCTAAATTTTATTTTTTCCACATGAATCCAAGATATGTAAGATAAACACATTCAGCTCAGGTGTGAACCCCTGTAGGACTGAAGAGGGTGTTGGATTATGGTTTTGGATGTCTTCTCTTGAGGTATGATTGCAAGTAAATTGAAAGCATGTCACAGAGCACAGTTTTGGTCTATGTCTACATGGGCAGCTGAGGTGCTTTATTATCCACCCGAGGCTATGGATTTTCTTTTACTAACAGCCTGCATTTGAACCAGGAGCAGTGAGAACATTAGTATGGCCCAAAGGTTCTTCAGCAAGAATGAGCCACCTGAGTCTCCCTTTCAAACCAGCTTTAAAATGCTTCTCTTCTGGGAGGCTTTTAGCTGGCCTATTTGCACTTAAACACTTCTGTAGGAAACGTAGATGGACCTCTACTTAAAAGGTTGCATTTAGTATAGTCATGGACGGCAATCTTTGAAAAGCTACACCTCATGCATTCTTCCTGAACATTAAGAAAACGCTTTTGCTCATGTACTCCCCTTTTACTTGACAACCGTTTATTATGTGCTTTGTGTGCCTCTTGAATAAAAGAAGCTGGATTCTAGATGCATGCATTTGTTTTCATTTGTAAACCTTGTAAGAGTTCTGTTTTGTTTGGATATTAAAATGAAATTGCACTGAAATTGGTCCGAAATTAAAGAAAAATTTACTTTGGAAAGAAAATAAAACCCACAGAAAAACCCATGCATTATATATTAAATAAAATAGATGTGACTTTTTTTGTAGAAAAAAAAATACATTTTAAATTTTGAAATGCATCTATTTTAAAAAGAAATATACAAAAAATAAAGAAATAAATGAAATAAAATAAAATATAAATATTTATATTCCATTACAAGTCTGTCTGAAGTGGCGTGTTCTGTGTCTGTATCTTTATTCTGTACCTTTTCACTACACTATGACCTTAATAAGGCAGTATGTTGTTTCTTTGTGTGTGTGTGTGTGTGTGTGTGTGTGTGTGCGAAAGAGCTGTAACAGGAAATTAGAGGAGACATGCATGTTTGAGCGGGTC
>JAFVLL020011769.1:0-110627 GCA_021397915.2 Tor tambroides
AGTTGATTTAGGAAATTTTGAATATATATATATATATATATATATATATATATTTTTTTTAATTATATAATTATATAAATTATACTATTTCCGTTTATTTTTATTTGTTTATTTTAAAAAACAGAAAAATTAATAGTTTATAGTAGTGTATATAGGATTTATATTTTATTGTAAAAACAGAAAAATTAATAGTTAGTAATAATAATAAAAACGATGTAATATAAAAATTGATTGGGACATTTTGTGTATATTTAACTTGCCATCATTAATGAACATTTATAAATTAATATTGTAAATAGTTATATCAAAGTTAATATTTTTAAAGTAAAAAATAAAAACATTATATTTTATATATATTATATACATTCTAAAAAAAATTTGATTAAAAAAAACAGAAAAACAAAAATATTGTGAAATATTATTACAATTTAAAATAATATTTTTCTGTTTGAATATATTTTAAAATGTAATTTATTCCTGTGACTCAAAGCTGAATTTTCAGCACCAGTCTTCAGTGTCACATGATCCTTCAGAAATCATTCCAATATGCTGATTTAGTATCATTGCTGGAAATTTACATGTTTAATATTTGATGGTACCTGTTGACAGCAGGTGAGGAGTCAGTTCTTTTTCAAGTCATACTGGACTTAAGTGTCTTTTTTGTCTTCCTGTTGCACTCTCACCCTTTCTCTCTCTGTTTTTTCTTTTTTTCATGCAGCGTTTCTCCACTGTGCACCTGTTGTGATCTCTTCAGGAATTCTCTCTTACATGTCGGTCGCTCGGGGACAAACAAGGGTCCTGAAGGTGAGGGGGTGAAGCGCTCTTTCTTTCTCAGCACTCAGCCCTCTCTTCCTCCACTGTTTTTCTCTGGCTTTCCTGCATTCTGTCGCTCTTGTGCTCTCTCTGTAGAGGTCTTAGACCCCTGCCCAGTGAGTCTTGCCCCAGGGGAGAGGGGCTTTTGTGTGCCGATGCCCCTGCAAGCTGGACAGACAGCTGCTGTGGAGTGGACATCTCCACACACACACACACACACACACACACACTCTCTATCTATTACCCACGGCCTATTCAGCTCACAGGCAGAAATGCAAAGGCATGGTTTTGCCAAACTTTAATGAAGACAAAGTCTAGCACGCAATGGAGGCCGTGGCTCTGGAGTGACCTGTACTCACACACTTTAGACTCCGCAACCATTTATGAGATAATAAGAGAAACTCCAGAGCGATTGTGTCATTTATTCAAGTTTATAGAGAATGAAGATTTATTCAATGCACGAGGGAGGTGTTTAGTGACTTTACTGCTTTTTTGATGCCGAAATCTCTGTACGGTGCTCGAACATTACTTTTTATTGAGCCTTATTGAAACAAATTGTCCAAAAGTTATTGTTTAAGGAGTGTGCAGAGACATTTTCATTTTGCTTCTCCATTTTACCACTTTTTCAAATATTTTTCTAATCTTATGCAACCTAGCAATCCAAACATGTTTACGTGTTTTTACCTTTATTTAATTTAGTTCACTTAAATTTGTTATATGTGTGTAAGATATATAAAATATTTTCTTATATATATAGTGTTTAATGGTAAATACATTTTAACATTAGTAGTGAACAGATTTAAATAAAGGTAAACATGAAAATATTATTTTGGTTTGCTAGTTTGCATGTTTTTCCAAAAAGTGATAAAATGGTGAAGCAAAATGAATATTTCTCTGTAAAATAAGTTATTTTACACAAAACAACTAAAATTCAAAAATCACTCTCTTCTATCCATTTTGAAAGACTGAAAACACATTTAAGCAGTATAATTCCATTCATGTAAAGCTTAAAAACAACATGTTGCATGTGTATTAACCTACACGAGGATGACAGCCTCCACACACACACACACACACACACACACACACACACACATGTGGCCATCATGTCTCTGTTGTCCTGTTGCAGAAGCAAATCTGTGTGATAATGCCATTGTTGTGGACGAATCTAATGACGCCTGTTGGTGTGTTATTAAGGCAGCACAGGGGTCATTAGGAGTGTGTGTGTACGTGTGCGAGTGATATAATAAAAGCAGCACGCGGGTCATTAGGAGTGTGTGTTCAGTTGGTTCCCATGCTCTGAAGCAAAGCTGGACAGCAGGGCTGTGCTTTCACACACACATCATGGCACACGCCTGTTGACTGAGGCACAAAAAAAGTGTGTGACATCGCCGTGCCCTGGCGCCCCTCTGCATCCCCTATGTCTTTTCTCATTCCTCCCCTCCCACCCTCATTCTTCCTTTCTTTCTTTTGGGAATCTCTCTATCCGTCCGTCCCTCCCCAGCTTAGAGTCCTGTGTTCCAGCGAGACCCTTCCTCTTCTAATCATTTTTACCCATCAGATGATCCGGCCCCTTATTTCACACTGAGACTATTAAGATAGAGTCCTCCCCCTCTACACACACACACACACACACTACTGCAGGTCCTGAGGGACAGCATTGGAAGCATTGTGTGTGTAGAGACACATCTGCGTCAACACACATGTACACATTCAGACACAGTGACTCTCATATGCCCAGCTCATATTTCACCCCAAAATCTAAAGAAAATTTGATTATATTTTTTATGTAATAAATATATACATATAATTTATATAATTTATATTTTATAAAATCATTACCATCACCACAGTGCATTAGGTCAATAAATAAATAGAATCAAATAATTATCATTACCACAATACATTAAGTAAATAAATAAGTAAAATATTCTTATTACCATAATGTTATTATCATTACCATAATGAAAAAAATTCTTATTACCATAATGGATTTTTTCTTATTCTCATTACTGTGATATGATATGTTAAAATGCAACAAGTAAATAAATGCAATAAGTAAATAAATAATTCTCATTACCATAATGCAATAAGTAAATAATAAATCAAATAATTCTCATTAGCATAATGTTAAAATAAAATAATTCTCATTACCATAATGCAATAAATAAATATATATCTAAAATAATTCTCATTACATAATGTGCAATAAGTAAATAAATATTTATCATACCACAATGCAATAAGTAGATAAATAATTTAAATATTTATTATTACCATAATGTTAAAATAAAATAATTTTCGTTACCATAATGCAATAAGTAAATGATAAAATAATTCTCATTACATAATGCAATAAGTAAATAAATATTTATCATTACCATAATGCAATAAGTAAATAAAATAATTCTTATTACCATAATGTTAAAATAATATAATTCTCATTACCATAATGTTTAATATAAAATAATTCTCATTACCATAATGCAATAAATATATAAAATAATTTTCATTACATAATACAATAAGTAAATAAATATTTATCATTACCATAATGCAATACTTAAATAAATAAAATTATTATTACCATAATGTAAGAAATTCACATTACCATGATACAAAAATAAATTATCTTTATCATAATGCAATAAATAAATGAATTAATTCTTATTACCATAATGCAAGAAATTCTCATTGCCATAATGTAATAATTAAATAAATAAAATAATTATCATTACCGTGTTGCAAAAATATCATTACCACAATGAAAAAAACCCTACTATAATGCATTTTTTCTTTTTCTCATTACTATGATGCAATATGTTAAAATGCTAATATGTTTTAATATATTTGTATATAGTTATAATATGTGTAAATAACTAATATATTTGTAGTGTATTTAATGCTGTCATTTGTCATTATATTGATTTAAATGACCAGTTAAGCTCATTTCCATCCAAACACTCATTACTGCAATCCATTTAATTTATACTTTTTTTTCTTATGATTTTAGGATGAAATATGATTTGGACATTTCTTGATAGGTTTCATGATATTCACCCCCATAGATGTGTAACATGCATGCATGTCCACACTTGTGTGAAAATGCACTGACACAAATACACACCTGTAAGTTTGAATGTTTTAGAGGTAGCAGAAATGCTTGTGTGTGTGTGTGTGTGTGTGTGTGTGTAGGTATCAGCTCTTATCTGGCCATGATCTGACGGGTGTTTGATGGACTTGTACTCAGCAAATGTGTTTTCGGGCCGATCTGTGTGTGTGTGCATGGATGAGGGGCGTGAGGTGCCTTTGATGGTGTGATATAGGCGTGTGTGCGTGCGTGTGTGTTTGTGTGTGAGGGCGGCTGCCAGGGTCAGCTCTGTCCTGGGAAAGTTGAGCTCTCCATTTACATCAGCACATGTTGAGGCCTTCTGGTGGCTGCATGAGCGTACGGGTGGACAGATGACACCAGCTCATAGCTGCAGATTCACTGAGGAGGAGCTACACGAGCCTGATAAATGGAGGAGAAGAAAAGATGGGATCAGCTTGCTATTTTTCATCATAATCACTGAAAGTGTTGCGATTGTGAAGAAGATATGAGATCAAAACTGTCTTGTTCACTGGTTTTGATAGCACAAGTAACAATTTTTACACTTTTTGAGAGAATCAACCTGCTTGTTTTTTTACTTAATTATTCAATACAGTTTGGACCAAGACCAAGTCTTAGTTGCCCATAGTAACGGCCTGTCACATGTCACCACATCCTTGACCTTTCACATCGTTTATCACTTGACCTCATATTTTATTCAGGAGATGCTTTTGGTGCATCCATCCATTCATCCATCCATCCTTCTGTCTGTCTATCTATCTATCTATCTATCTATCTATCTATCTATCTATCTGTCTGTCTGTCTGTCTGTCTATCCTTCTGTGATTACATATATCTATCCTTCTGTCATAATATCTATCTATCTATCTATCTGTTATTCTGTAGTTGCATATATCTATCCTTCTGTCATAATATCTATCTATCTATCTATCTATCTATCTATCTATCTATCTGTTATTCTGTAGTTGCATATATCTATCCTTCTGTCATAATATCTATCTATCTATCTATCTATCTATCTGTTATTCTGTAGTTGCATATATCTATCCTTCTGTCATAATATCTATCTATCTATCTATCTATCTATCTATCTATCTGTTATTCTGTAGTTGCATATATCTATCCTTCTGTCATAATATCTATCTATCTATCTATCTATCTATCTGTTATTCTGTAGTTGCATATATCTATCCTTCTGTCATAATATCTATCTATCTATCTATCTATCTATCTATCTATCTGTTATTCTGTAGTTGCATATAACTATCCTTCTGTCATAATATCTATCTATCTATCTATCTATCTATCTATCTGTTATTCTGTAGTTGCATATATCTATCCTTCTGTCATAATATCTATCTATCTATCTATCTATCTATCTGTTATTCTGTAGTTGCATATATCTATCCTTCTGTCATAATATCTATCTATCTATCTATCTGTTATTCTGTAGTTGCATATATCTATCCTTCTGTCATAATATCTATCTATCTATCTGTCTGTCTGTCTGTCTATCCTTCTGTGATAACATATATCTATCCTTCTGTCATAATATCTATCTATCTATCTATTCTTCTGTAATTACATATATCTATCCTGTCGTAATATCTATCTATCTATCTATCTGTGATTACATATATCTATCCTTCTGTCATAATATCCATCTATCTATATATCTATCTATCTGTCTGTCTGTCTGTCTGTCTGTCTATCTATCTGTCTGTCTGTCTATCCTTCTGTGATTACATATATCTATCCTTCTGTCATAATATCTATCTATATATCTATCTATGTGTCTGTCTGTCTGTTGTTCTATATATCTATTCATCCATATAGTACTTTTTGGTGTGTTTTTAGTGTATTAATTTGATAAAGCATAAAATATTATCTTAAAGGAGTCAAAGTGTTGATTTTGGAGGAGAAAATCAGCTTTTCTATTGTATTCTCCAACTTTTGAGTTCTTTCCTCCGGCTCTGGAGTCAGTGAAACGCAACACTGCGCGCATGTGTCGTGTATTAATCCTCTTACTGCAGCAGATGCTCGTCTGTCAATCAACTTGACGCGGCTGCGCGCGCTCGAACTTGACTTGAGAGCGCGAGAGAAAGAACACAGCAGGTGCGCGAGGGATTCCGCGCCGTCATTTAGCGATGCAGGAATGGTAAATAAAATCGTTTATTGAACTAATTATGTCTTGACAGCGGCCACAGGCTTGTTTTGAAGCTTGTTAAAGTTGCATTTGTTTACCGGAAAACGCAATGCCGTCGCAGGACGAGGCTGAGGCGGTGAATGAAGACGACAGTCTGCCTCCGGTTCCACCGCGAGCGGCTCCTCAGCAGAACTCACCGGTGCCCGCCGCCGTACCTGAGCGCCGGGTCAAGTGTGTGCTGGTCGGGGACGCGGCGGTGGGTAAAACGAGTCTGATCATCAGCTACACCACTAACGGATATCCGGCAGAACACATTCCCACCGCCTTTGACAACTTCACAGGTAAACTCTAGCGTGCGCTCAAGTACGCACCTGGTGCCTTATATTATACCATTTTATATTGCAGTTATATAGGCTAATGTAAACATATAGACCTGTCGTGGACTTCTTGCACGTGATATTTCCCTGACAATAATTCATTAATCGTCCTATAGCCTATTAAACTCAGCTTTATGACTGATTATATACAAATTGATTAACATATAAGTGTTGTATATCTCAGCTAGGGTTGTGGTGGATGGAAGACCAGTTCAACTTCAATTTTGTGACATGGCAGGACAGGTGAGCTATCTATCTATCTATCTATCTATCTATCTATCTATCTATCCCCAGTTTGTCTTGATGGATGGATGAACTCTTTTTCTCTCTGTGCTTTGAATGGCAGAGATGGGGGGCAGCGGATCAGCCTCTATATGTAAGCAACAGGATATGACTGAAGAGCGCCACCTAGTGTTAGAATCAGATACTGTATTGTCTTAGTACTGAGTCCTGTAGATTTTTGCGTGACTGTCACATAGATTGACTTACTCGTCAGACTGATCATTTGCCATACTTACTTGCCTATCTTGTGTTATAAATAGAAAAGCACATGCAACTTAGGCGTTTGAAAATTTTTTGCAAGCAGTTGCTGCTCTTCTTTGCAATGCATATATTTATAAATATAGGTCACAATATTAGAATTAGTCAAATGTGGCAGCAGCTGTCTCACTTTTCTTCTTGTTTTCAGGACGAGTTTGAGCGCCTCCGTTCACTCTGTTACCGTGATGCTGATGTCTTCCTGCTCTGCTACAGTGTGGTCCTTCCGTCCTCCTTCAGGAGCGTGACGGCCCGCTGGGCCCCCGAAGTCCATCGCCTCTCTCCGGGCGTTCCCATTATCCTCGTGGGCACCCAGTGCGACTTGCGGGAGGACGTCCAGGTGCTGATCCGGCTCGCAGATGGCCAGGAGAAACCGGTGAGCGGAGAGGATGCCCGCCTGTGCGCCCGGAGCATCAGCGCTGTGACGTTTGCTGAATGCTCAGCGCTGACGCAGAAGAACCTGAAGGAAGTGTTCGACGGCGCCATCCTGGCCAGCATGCGGCACGCGGAGGAGGCTGCGTGGCCAAGGATGCATACACTGAGAGAAAAAACTCCAGATAAAATCAAACAGCTCTCAGAGACCTGGTGGAGGAAACTGAGCTGCGTCCAGAGTTTTGACCTTCAGTGATGGAGAATCCAGTTATGGCACACTGGTGGGTCTGAGTTGCCTTTCTTGCTAAAGTCATACGCTCACAATATGAACAAACCTTAAAGTCGAGATGAAATGGGATTTACAGACACATTTTACTGTAATGCATTTCCAAATTAAACTGCATATTCAGTGAGCAACAATGTAGGATAGGACGTGAATTTGCTGTGAAAAGTAGCTGTTTTATATAAAGTTTACAACAACAAACATTTTTCTTTGTAATAATGTGGAGTGAATTATGCACAATAATGAAAACTTACTTTCTTAATGCATGTTTTGATTCATGTTGACTTCTAGACATTTTAGGGATGACAAAATGATCATCTTCATTAAAAGTTTAGGTAAAAACTTTAAAGTATGAGACAGATCAACTGATAAATAATTGCAAGGACTTTTTTTTAATAAAAGAATAGGGTACCATTTTTTTTAAAGGATACCATTTGTAGCTATGTGTGAAATTATATATTATTATTATAGAATAATAAAAATTAAAGAGAATATTTATAGAATAATAAAAATTAAAGAGAATATTTATAGATTTTAGGGTTTGGGGTATGAAGTTAACTTCTGAAGGATCACGTGACACTGTTAAAATATTCAGTTTTGCATCGCAGAAAAAAATTGCAATTTAAAATATATTCAAATAGAAAATAGTTATTTTAAATTGTAAATATATTTTAAAAATTATTTATATGAACAGAAAATTTTCTGTTTTCACGTCATTATTTGTTAGGTGTCATTACCAAACCGATCAGTATTTGAGGACTTGAATTCAGAAATAGGGATTTATTTTTATAAATGTAAAGTGAATTTACTGCAGCGAGGTGGGCAGATAGGCTCCTGTGCCGCAGCTGATCCTGTAATGGGTCGAGACAGAAGCCACCTGTGGGAATTAGGCGGGCAGATGGCGGCTGGTTTTCCCCTCACAGGATCTCTTGACCTCAACCTCCACCTGCTGCGGAAATCATGTGGGAATAACATCAGTACAACAGGCCTTGAGAGCTGCTGAAAATCCACCCTGCTGAACCAGGGTGATTTTATCAATATGACTCACTGAAACATAGTCTGTGGTTTTCTGACAGTTCACTTCAGCTGGTATTCTGGGGAGATGACAGTCCTGAAGAGTGTGAGTTACATTTTTTTCCCCAAAAGCCATGATTGGAAACAATATTTCCTACTCAGCGCATTTTAGTACACTGTTATTGTCAACAGCATTAAATATAAGGCTTTAACTGTCTCTCTAGTAGTAGTGCACATATGAAGCTTCACCTGTAGAGGACACTATTGAGTTACGTCCTGAAAATCAGGTGAACACAAGAGGTCATGGTCGTCCAAACTGAAGTATCTTCTGTGTGGGTGCTGCTGGGATGGCATTAATGCTTTCACCGCACTGTGGCTATATTGGCAGGGATGTTTTAAGTCACAATTAAGGTCAGAAAGTCATTGAAATCAATAAAATTGATAACACTTTATTTTAAAGTGTCCTTGTTACATGTACTATTATAATAACAATAAATTATGCATAATTACATGCAAGTAACCCTAAGCCAACCCCTAACCATATAGTAAGTACTTGTAGTTAATTAATATTACTCATTACTTAAATGTATAATTACACTGTAACAAGGACACCTTAAAATAAAGCGTAACCATAAAATTAGGTGTATCAGCATGTTGCAAATGCTGCAGGATCTTCTTTTCTTCACTAACCTCATTTTTCTTCATCAGACTTGCTCAGTGTTTATTCAGCTGGTGTTTTGGTGGTTTTTGGTAGATGTATGAAGGCAGTTCCCCTCACGTTCACACAGGTGTCCTTGCAGATCCACACAAAGTGGCACAATACATTCTGTTAATAATTTCAATGCTAGAGCTGTTGGTTTACCATTTCAAACAAACTTTATTTTGTCAAATGATTTGCTTGAAAAGGTCTTGTGCTAGTTTCTTTAACCCTGTGATGCGTGCATTTTTAAATCACTACATTTTTTACATTATTAAAATAAATTCATGTTAATTACATGAAATAGTGTTATTTATATACTATTGTATTATTTATTAAGCTTTTATTTTCATGTTTAGTTTCTTTATTTAATCAGCTAAATTACTAAATAACAACCTCTGGCTCTGCACCCCTTAAACTAAATTCAGTACTTCAGACCTATGTTCCCTCTAGAAGCTTGTGTTCTGCAAGTGAACAGCGCTTTATTGTGCCGTCCCAAAGAGGCACAAAATCACTTCCACAGACTTTTTCATTAACTGTTCCCACCTGGTGGAATGACCTGCCCAACTCAATCCGAGCAGCTGAATCCTTAGCCATCTACAAGAAACGGCTAAAAACACATCTCTTCCATCTTTATTTTAACCCCTCTAACTCTAGCACTCTCTATTCTAATTCTATTTTATCTTTTATCTGTTTATTTTATCTGTTTAAATTAATTTTAGTTTTAGTAATTTTGTTCTTTTTTATTTTTTATTAGTTTGCACACTAGGCCTAGTGGTGCGTGCTGATGTGCTCCGGTGCTCGACAGGTGCGGCAGCACTAATACATGCGGCTCCATTCAGACGGGACGGCTGAAGGGTACAGTGGTTCAGATTCGGACAGACAGCGGCAGACACATGTAGAGCACATGTGGAATAATCCTACAGCACGACAGCTGCTCCGCTCACCCTGATCTCGGGATTTCTCCATTTGCGCTGTTTCATTCCTCTGTCCTCTTTCAGAGGAATTCTTCATTTGAAACCATTGACATTACTTTCCATTCAGTCAGAGGCTTTAAAGGTGCCATAGAATGCATTGATACAATATTTTAAATTGTTCTCTGATATCTACAAAGAAGGTATGTGGCTTAGCTAAGGGCAAAAATTCTCCAGAAACGGTTTTACATGTGCATTTACAACCCTAGGATTTGTCCCTAGAATGAAATGGTCTGTTATTACCTTATTTGTAAGGGTCATGAATAATAATGTTGAGCTGTGCTCTGATTGGCTGTTTCACAGTGCGGCTCACACAGCAGGAAGGAAACACAGGGAGGAAAATATATATATTTCAATACATTCTCTCGCAGTTATATCGTTGGGTAATTACTGTATATAAATTGCGGCCATCAGGGAGCCGCTTTGAATGCACGATCCAGTTTTACTTTCACTTTCGAGATTTGCGATTGCTCGTGCTCGATGTAAACTACAGTGGCAGTACTTACCACACATTTTGCAAGATCAGATGCTTGTCAAGTTGTCAGTGGTGCTCAGGATCTGTAAATCATTCGCCATCATCCTATCTGTCATCTCTCCTTACTCTGTTTATGTGGTAAGTGAAATCTTATGTACTGTAATGTAACAGGCTATCGCTAGCAAGCAGCCATAATGGCTCCCTTTAATGGCTCGCGTTATTTGTTTTCCGTGCCTTTCTGAATACAGACACCAACCCATCCCTGCACAGCCTGGAACATAACATTTATTTCCATGATGTGCCATTTTCGCTGTTGTCCTCACTTGTTTCTTCACAACACCTGCAGAACTTCTGATGATTCGGCTGTGCAGGTCCGGCTGGCCTAGAACATGGGCGGGTATATGCAAATGTTGGGGGCGTAACTATTAGTGATCCCGACTCTTACGTCACAGTCGGTGTTATGTTCCGATTCACCTATTTTTCAGTGATCTTTTTCATGCACGAGATTTACATAAGAAAGAGGAAGCATTGGTGTTTGAGGCTCACGGTATGTCATTTCTATGTAGGCTACAGAACTGTTATTATTCAACTATGCCAAGGTAAATACAGTTTTCCATTCTATGGCACCTTTAATCAAAGTCAAGTAGTATTGAGAGAATAAGCAATCAGATGTGTCAGATAGCTCATTAACAAAATGATTCCAAACAACGACTCACTGATTCCTTTGAGTCATAATCATTTGAATCATTCAGTTAAATTCGAATTAATGCGTTGGCTATAGCACTTTTCACAGTAAAAGTCCTCTAAAACTGTTTTACAGTGACAATTAGCAATTCTGCTAGTTAAAATTACAGTACAAAGCAATTCTGTTAGGTTAATCCTAAAATCCAAAATAGAATTAAAGAGAATTTTGTATTTCTAACGAAGAGCCAATCAGAATGCATCCAACTTTAAAGAGGGAGAGCATTTAACGCGTCAGACTCAGCGCGGGCTTTTAATAAACAGACCGTTACCGTACGTTGGTGTAGACAAATAGGCTATATTTATAGTTACAGTTATCTAGTCATCCTTCTTAGTGTGAACGGATTTGAAAATATGTGATATATATTATCTCACTTGAACAGGCACTCACGTTTGTTTTTTATCATAAATGATACATTTTGAAGCTGCCTCTCGTTGACGGTTACGGTTGCAGAAACGGCTGCTTAACGGTCGTTCGATTCGTTCAGGTAAACTCATATAGGAACTTGTTAACAACATCTACTCATTTTATGTTGTTTAGTAGGCTATTATATCAACTTTTAGTTCAGTAATGTTGTACTACATTTTTAACTATTTTAAATGAGGATGTTTTTCATCTTTAGCTTTATTAAGGTGGAATATTTGGACTTTTATACAAGTAATAGAGATACTTTTGAACACATTTTGGCACACATACATTGCGAAAACATACGTTTTTACCTGGAAGATGAATTGAATGGCCTTTTAGAGTGGCCAGCCTAAGGCACACCTGTGCAATAATCATGCTGTCTAATCAGCATCTTGATATGCCACACCTGTGAGGTGGATGGATTATCTCGGCAAAGGAGGAGTGCTCACTAACACAGATTTAGACAGATTTGTGAACAATATTTGAGAGAAATAGGCCTTTTGTGTACATAGAAAAAGTCTTAGATCTTTGAGTTCAGCTCATGAAAAATGGGGGCAAAAACAAAAGTGTTGCGTTTATAATTTTGGTCAGTGTAGATACTTAGAAAATGGCTTTGTTTGTGATTTAGAATGTATGTAAAACTAGCTTTTTAAAAGATGTTTATTAGATGTTTGTACACAACAGATGATTTCCAGATGAAGCGCTCTTTAACAGACATTATCGAGATGTATTTGTGTGCTATCTTTCACAGTCTGCTCTCTTATAAACTTCCTCGTCCAGTGGTCATCAGAAGCTTCTCCAGAGTGCTGAAGATCAATGTGGACAGGTGTGTTACAGCTGCTCTTCCGGTTAATGGTCTTCATCAGCGTCTCCCAGGGGCTGCTGAGTAACGGGAAGGAGCTGGAGGAGGTCCGCAAGTGTAATACGAGTGTCTAAAGTTTCATACCTCTGAGTGCTCAGAGCCTTCTGGCACAGATTAACCAGCTTCAGATGTGAAAACTACCAACACATTATACCAGCGAAACAGAACTCTTCTCTGGAGACACACACTTCCTGGCACATCTACTAGTATATATTAAATATATATTATATAAAAGAGTCTGTTAAATGAGTACATATATGTACACACATTCGTTTTCTGTCTTCTGTATCTCACAGACGTGCAGCTGTCGGTGAGATTAAACTTTTAGCAGGTGTCTATTTATAGTGCGGGTTAAACAGATCACAATGGCACGTCAGCACTTCTGATCATGCTGTTTAACAGCCAATTGAAAACAAAGACATACACTACATCATGGCATGATTCAGACCTCTGAGCTGTCTGCTGTCCGTCAGCAGGTCCACACTAAACCTCAGCTGGCCTCAGAGGTGGCGAGATGATTTGGACCGTGCTGCAGATGCCTGACAGTTTGTAGCATATGTGCAATAACTGAACACTAATGGAAGCTCCATTAGAAAACCAGTCGGAGTGTTAACATAGTTAACATTAGACACACACAGCGGGGTCCAAAAGAACAAATTGGAAATAAAGTTTTAAGGTTTGGAAATGTTATGATGTTAAGTGGATTAGAAGTATTTCAGATTCTGCACTGATTATCAGGTTTTGTTCATGCCATCTCCATTACGAATCAGTTTTAATTACAGTTTTCACTCAATTTGTTGTTATATCCCTTGTAAAAAAAATCCTAAAGGATTTCAATAAGAAATTTGTTCTAATTCGAATTTCTATCATAATTTGGAACCATTCCAATGAGATTCTCATATTTGAGATTCCTATGAGAATTTTTTTTTTTCTGGGATCCATTGGCGTCCTATTTAAATCATTCTCCTTCATGTACATTGTCTCAGTAAACAAGCTGCTGCAAAGAAAATGAACAGGATCGGAACAAAATCCTTTGTATCAGAAAGTCCTGTAGGAATCTTATAGGAATCGTTCCAAAATATGATAGAAATTCTAATTAGAATCTTGTACAGTTTTCTTATTGGAAACCTTTAGGATATTAAAATGATTTCAAATTCATTTAAAATTGTTATATTTGTTCTTAATAAATTTTAAACTATGAAAATAACTATATTATATCAGAAAAGAATGCAAAATAGCATTGTCACTAGTGGATTTAGACCACTGTATTCTTTGATAAAACAAAATGCACATGTACAAACTATACAATACAAAATTAATAACATTATACAAAAATAATAAGGATGAAAATGTCATTAAAAAGAGCAAGATGTGTATCTAAACTGGAGCAAAAACAACATAAAAGATGTTTATTCATACCTATATTGATGTTTAACGTATTCCTCTGTATGATATTGTGATTTAAGAACATAATATCGACAAGACATGATGTTACTCAAACATAGTTTATTCACTGCAATGCATTAGGAGTATTTCTGTACTGCAGATGAAAATATATCTACCTGTGCATGTTCTCATGTACAAATACAGTGGTCAGAATGTAAACATTGCTGAAGAAAATCAACAAGTTAGCATATTTCATATAATTCATTCAAGAACGTCAGTGTCAGTAACCTTAAACAGAACGAGTTTCCTACTATGAAATGATAAGCAAGTGAATAACTGAATAAATAAATAATCCAGATAACAGGCAACCAGTTATTAAGATAAAGAGCAGAGGAAATGCCCCCCGGCGAACCACGAAGGTTCAAGTAAAGCGTCACGGCTCATTCAAAGTGTCTATGACATGATCAGTGCTGATGCATTTTAAATATCACAGGAAAGCAAAATATATACATGTGAGCAAATATGTATTTTCATATCAAATCTGTGCTCTATAACAAATAACTCAGTGCATAATAAATGATCACATTTACTAGAATCAAATGATGGCCTTCATTAGCCCTCAATTATTTTTCCATCTAAAAATATGAATTACTTGACATCTTTGTGCAAAAAGTGGATTAAAATGATGATTGTTGGTGATCGGTGAGGAAAACACACTTTTTTCGAAAACATTTCACGACTTGCAAAAGTACATAGTTGCACAGCACTGCACTTCTAACACAGGCTCTCAAATACAGATTCATTGACCGTGTGATCAATTAAAACAAACCAAACATCAGTCAATCACATTCAAAAGAACAGTAAGTTTTACAGCCGACACTGTAATGACAGGCAGGCTGGAGCGTCTAGAATAACATTCATCCGAATCAGAAACAAATCCTTTTTTAACATTAAATGTTTGGTCCACTCAGAAATTAAACATGGATCATTAAATCCCTGCAGCTGCCCATGTTAAAAGTCAGAAGAGAAGACCGGAAACCTTCTAATAACCACCAAACACTGAAAATCAGAAATAAAATGACCATTCAATTCCAACACATAGTGATTAGAAACAAGATACTGAAAATATTAAAAACAAATGTGTTTTGGTGTAGTATTTAAATGTTTGGTCCTTAAATGCATTCATGAGAAAGTGATTGTAGCCAGCATCAAAAAATATGAATTATTTTGAGACTTTATGGATAACTGCATTTCATATCGAATTTCAAGGAATGCGTTTATTACTTTTTATACAGTTTGTGTTGTCAGTTCAGTGCCTTCTGTAATGGTCCTGACTCCTGTAGTGCTGGTTCATATATCAAATCCAGTGACATAAACTGATCCTGGATCAGCCTCTACCTCAGTCGAGCAGAGAAGCAGCGCATGTACTCGGTCATCCAGCGCTCGTCCGCCACACTCAGTGCTGATCTTTGGGACTTCTCCAGGTCAGCTGACCTCGCCCGACGGTGGTCTGATGATCTTCCACCTTTTTTAGCCTCTCTTCGCGTCTGGACGCCCACGTCTGCCCGATGAATCTGCAAATGAATTCAGATATTTTCAGTTTCTTGGATCTCTGACTCAACTCATTTGCAGTTTTCTACACGGATGAAGTCCAGTTCTTTAACCTACTAAACTTTTGTATACCAGAGAAGGTAATCTGACTGTAGCTTCAGGATATCACTGCTCCGCGCTGAATAATTCACCGCTTCCACATGCGGTGTCAGATGTCACACAGGGCTTCATTCTACTGATTAGTACACAGCTGTTTAGTCACTTCAAAATTCCCCTCTTTGTTTGTATCATTTATTCAAATCTGTTAAAAACACACTCATGTTCACTTCAGCTAATGGATACCCATGCAGGAAAAAAAATACAGTGCAGCTTTTTAAAATACTATTTTAATGATAATATTGAATTATTTTTAATATTTAAATATACGTGGGGAGTAATATAAATATATTTATATTAAAATAATAAAAAAGTATAAAAATAATAATTATAACAATAATAATTAAATAATGTAAATATAATAATATAAATATATATGGCCACATAACATAAGAAAATATATTTAAAAATATCAGAAATATTGAAAAATTATATAAATAAAAATTATTAGCAATTAATTTGTGCTAATGGATACCCATACAGCACAAAAAAAATACAATAAAATAATAATAAATAAATTATAAATAAAATTAAAATATGTTATTTATATAAACTAAAGCTTTTAATTTTCTGTAAATATATTTTCTTTACTATAGGGCCACATAATTCAACAATATATTGATAAAATCCTACATATAAAATGTTAAATATTTTTAAAAATTATATAAATGTTTTTATACCTATATTAACAACATATTTCTTTAAATATATATTTTTACATTTTTTAAAATATACGTATATATATATATATATATATATATATATATATATATTACAATAAAACCTCATTTTTGTCGTATGGTACAGGAAGCTCTCATGGCAAATTTCTACATCTGAGGTAATGATCTAGGCTTCATGTAACACTGTATAAAACTATAGAGTAGTTTTCATTGCCTTTAATATCAGATACAATACAGAAAGCTGCGGTTTCTATCAGGACTCACCTCTCCAGCGGACATAGACGCTCTCATATTTGGTGTCCTTCTGTCCCTGGTCTCAATGTGCCTTTCTGCCCAGTCATAATGAATAAAAGACCGTCTGTTCTCACGGTTGGATGTCCGCTGCTTGGTGTTGCCCGGTGGTTGGCTCTTGGCCCTGGATGGTTTTCTTGATACGGATAGTTGAGATTCATCACTATCCAACTCCTTATTAGGGTAGCACGGCTCTGAACGGGGTGCTCGGTGTCTCTGTCGCCGTTTTGGATTAGATTCTGATGGTCCGTTAGGAGTCACATCTTTGTAACCATTCTCTGTGATAAAAGCAAAACGAGGAGTTTGTTTAAAGGAATAGGTCACTCAAAAATTAAAATTTAAATGTGACCCTGGGGGCGTATTACAGAAAGTTTCTTATCTTATGTCTTAAGATATGATGTGTTAAATTAGGATTTTTCGCAAATTCGTATTACATAAACAAATCTTAACTTGATTTGGGATTCTTATCCTATCTTTCAAAATTGTATGTTATCTCTAGTTAGGAAATCTTAAATTGCATCATCAAGTTCGACAATCCACTCTCAGGTCTGTTACCAAGCAACCAACACTGCTTGAGCTGCTGATGAGGTAAACAAAAGCTACTTCACTTTGAAAATCGCCTTCTTGCAAAAAAACGTAAGGCATTATTCACTTGCACTACACCCACTTTTGTTGGTCTCTGAATGCTGGCTGCAGTTCATGTACTAACTGTAATATCATGTTGCGCTGCAGTCTGTAATTACTTATAAGGGTTTTGGCATCAAAATGTAAAACATCTTTAGGGTCCTCCAAGAGTCTTTCTACCATTAAACATGTCCGTTATTCATGTTCAATTATTAATAAATGTAATGCCATTTTTGGACAGTCCAAGTAAGCGGTTTTCCCGTTAGCTTTCAAATAATTTTGAAGTTAGGACAGCTCTGGGGTTGTCCTAAAGTTAAGACAGTTTTTGTTTTTTTTGTTAAGTTAGGAGGTTTCTGTAATACCCCTTTCCTATCTGTAGTTAAGATAAGATAACGCACTTAGGAAATGCTGTTCTGTAATAGCTTTTGTCCTAAGTGTGGTCCTAACTGAAATGACCATGGTTACCAAACAAATAAGATAAGATTTTAAAGTTAGGATCTTTCTGTAATACGCCCCCTGGAGCACAAAACCAGTCTTAAGTCGCTGGGGTATATTTGTAGCAATGGCCACCAATACATTGAATGGGTCAAAATTATTGATTTTTCTTTTATGCCAAAAATCATTAGGATATTAAGTAAAGATCATGTTCCATGAAGATATTTTGTAAATTTCCTACCGTAAATATATCAAAACTTAATTTTTGTTTAGTAATATGCGTTGCTAAGGACTTCATTTGGACAACTTTAAACGCGATTTTCTCAGTATTTTGTTTTTTTTGCACCCTCAGATTCCTGATTTTCAAATAGTTGTATCTCAGCCAAATATTGTCCTATCCTAACAAACCATACATCAATGGAAAGCCAAATTATTTATGATGTATAAATCATAATTGACCCTTATGACTGGTTTTGTGGTCCAGGGTCACAAATCAGGTTTCAGTCAAACTGAAGCTTACAAGACATGAACCTACCCAAGGGAAGTGAGCTTTCCACGGTTGCACTAGTATCCGTGTGAACTTCTCCATTCACCTGCGGCTTCCAGGAGTTCAGGACCTCTGCATTCTCAGTCTTGGACTCTGATGAGGATATGTAGTGTTTGGCATTTGAGGTGTTCACCTCCTGCAGTTTGGGACTGGACCTTCCGCTCGAGTCAGACCCGCTGTCCCATCCGTCCCCGAATAAAGGTCTGTGTGTCTGCTCCATCAGCCTCCGTGTCAGTCTGTACTTCACAGAGTCCTCGTAAGATTTCGAGAACGTCTCCCACTTGGGATCTCTGAACTTCTTCATGTACTCCGTCCGGATCTTCTTGGACATCATTTTGTTATTGGTAGTCACCTACAGAACGAACATAATGTAAGTGTCAGCTTTTTTTTTTTTTTTTTATGCGATGTATTGTCAAGTATGGTGACCCATACTCGAAATTTGTCCTCTGCATTTAACCCATCCAAGTGCACGCACACAGTAGTGAACATACACCCGGAGCAGTGGGCAGCCAATGTTCCAGCGCCCGGGGAGCAATTTTGGGGTTCGGTGCCTTGCTCAAGGGCACTTCAGTCATGGTATCGAAGGTGGTGAGAGTGCTGTTCATTCACAATCCCCACTTTCAATTCCTGCTGGTGCGGGAATCGAACCAGCGACCTTCTGGTTACAAGCCCAACTCTCTAACCATTAGGCCACGACTGTCAATGCATGTTTGCATACTTCACACCTGTGCAACTCACTCACCATCTGTTCTTAGTAGTACATAGTATGGATTGCAATGATTTTGGTGAGGAGTGTATTTTGTTATTCCAGTTCTCCGGTAGAGTAGGTTACAGCCCAGTGCCCACATTATTTATTTATATTCTTTACATAATACATAAGCCGATGTCACACTTATAAAAGGACATTTCTTACGTTCTTGGGACGTTTTTAATACACGTTTATCGTATGATTAGCATATATCCCGATGCTTTTTACGAGCATGTTCATGCATGCTTAATCATAATCTATCACAACACACTACATTAAATAAAGATGCAGTCATATTTATTATTATTAAGCAACTGACAAAAACCATAGAAATATTATTCGCTGAAGAAACCCGTCTGATTACGGTGGCAGCGCACTATGTTTACAGGTCTGTCTTCACCTGCCCTGAGTATGTAGGTAAACACTGAGCCGAATAAATGTAAGCGCTTTAAACTCACCCACTCCTTTCTGTTCCGTTCCTTATGCTTTAACGCTGGATAAAGGCGTGCATTTTTTATTCTTACATCCTTATGAATTCCAAATACCTCAATCCATCACTGTTGAGCCCCTGCTGCGTACTAGAAAAACAACCCTCGCTGATATTACGGCTTTGGTGATTTACTGTGCGCATGCGCACAACATCACTTGGACTGCCTGAGGACTTGATGCGCAAATACTCACGCACAATCCAATCTACCGTTTAATTGATCCTAATTTGATTATAATCGTCTGTTTTCTTCCAGCGGATAGAAGAAGTTAATTATTTGTGGAGTTTGTCCTTAAACGTTTACTTAATATTTTTGTAATGGGAAAAGGCTGAAGAATATAATTTGTAACAAGTGACAGTTATACTACTTTCCTCTCATTACGAGTGATGAAACTTTCACAGCGCATGCGCAGCAAAGGTCTTTTTCTGTCAGGAATATATTTGAACTCAAAGTTTTTGGATGTATACAATCTTGTGCCCTTCAACTGAATCTCATATTGATTTATCTCTTTACTGTTATTAAAAGTTAACATGAATGACTGACGAGCTTGTACTTATCAAAAACAAAATATTATGGCGGTATGGTAACCTTACGCAAAAATAGCCATGGTTTAACTCTAAATAAAACCGAAAAACCATGCTTACTATAGTTAAAGCATGGTAACCATAAATTAACAATGGTTTTGCTACACTAACCATAGTTTAACCATGGTATTTGTAGTAAAACTGTGGTTATAATCAACAAATTAGAGTCAATACGCCAAAAAAAAAAAAAAAAAACATGGTTAATTTTCGTAAGGGTACATTGTTGGTATCACAGTGTAATACCATAATACTTTTTTAAAAAAAAAAAAAAAACTTTTTTCTATACAGCTAACAAAAGTTACCATATAAAGAAGAAAATTATATAGTAACATATTCAGTATTAAATCAGTACTGTTATTCTTGTTCGATCAATCAAGCTAATCGGGTATTGTGATATAAAGTGTAAGCTAATAAAGATTATGATTCCTGTTTACAAAGTATAAACTGTATGATTGTCAGTGCTACTGTAATGCTTCTGTGATCCATTAATTGTCCCATACGCATTCATCCTCCATTAGAGCCCACTTAAACAGCCCAGATGGTTTATAGTTGTCAGATTACAGACATAACAAGAGCGTAGTGTTAATCATCTGTAAACCATTGGAAAGGTTGGGTTAATATTGTTTAGTCTGTCTCAGTGTGGGCTGAAACACTGTACTGTATACTGAAATGACATATTCATTGACTAGAACCATGTTTAAAAATAGATTTTCAGTTTTATTTGTCTGCTGAAGTGTGATTTGTGTTGGTCATCAACTGGACCGGGTGTACAGTGGAACGTATGTCAGAGTCACTGGAATCTAAGGGAGCAGGGTCCTTCCATTTCAAACAGCATTCGCCAAAATAACAAGCCATGGAAGTCAGTAATAAATACATTTGTGTGCAATGAGAGCGCTTGGTATTTTTCTCTCCCTTGACATTAGTGTCCTTTTCTCAGTTTATGCTTTTACTGCTTGCTCCTACGTCATTGCATGAAGGACGACTGTAGAAAAGCTGTCCACAGAGCAATGCACCGTCGCTTGGTTCCTGAGCAGAAAGCAATGATAGGATGGTGGTGAGCCGGGCGCTTAGAAGCACTTGCGGTGGACGATGCTGGGACCGGCCTCGTCGTATTCCTGCTTGGTGATCCACATCTGCTGGAAGGTGGACAGGGAGGCCAGAATGGAGCCGCCAATCCAGACGGAGTACTTACGCTCAGGGGGAGCAATGATCTACAGAGGAGGAGGAGATCAAATATTACTCTGAAAACCAGTCTGCAGTTTTAAAGAGGTCATGAATTGAGAAATCTTCTCGATGTCTTGACATATAAGAGGTCATTGTACTATAAAAATATCCTGTAAGTTTCAGAACTCAAAACTTTCTCGTTAGTCTAAAAACAAAAAAAAAGTCAGCTTGTGGAATGTGCCACTTTTCTGGCGTAATAGTGTGGATAAGCACCGCCTCCTCAGAAGATAATCAACGCCTGGTTCTACATCAGTGCCTGTTTAGACCCACCCACCGATTCGTGCATGTAATGTAAATAACGAGAGGCAAACGCAGGTCTATGCAGAAACCAAACGATAAAGATGATTGGAAGACAAGATGCTTTGCAGTGGCAAGTTGTGGAAGAACAGTGTTTGCGTTACCTTCCTTCTGATCCCAACATTAGAAGAGAATGAATGAACTTTATTTTTAATGAAGATCCAGACAGCGTCAGTAAGAACTTGGTCCTTTGTTCACTTCATTTTACCGTGGATTCGTTTACAAACAAGGCACAATTTGAAGCAGGATTTTCAGAAAGATTGAAACTAAAAGATGATGCTGTGCAGACTATATTGGATCTGACAGTAATGTCAACAAGTGAGTAACTGTTTTTATTACGTGATCACTATTGCTTTATCTGTTATTACAGATCATTTGATATGTGCTGAGTATTTATGTGTTTTTGACCTAGATCACGGCAGCGTCCATCTGTGAAGGATGTACGCTGTCAAACATACACAAGTGTTAGCCAATCACAGCAGTGGGCGTTTACTTCAGAGTCTACAATCCGCTATGCCTATTCTGATGAGGGAGGTTAAAAACAGGACAGAAAATAGCCTATTACTTCTAAATTATGATATTTTTTGATGTAAAAATCTTGATAAGAGTACGAAATAATAAAAAAGGCAGTTCATGACCCCATTAAAGTCAACATGGAAAAGCCAACTCAGAAAAACCTTGAGTTTTATTGATCTAGGCTGTATTACCTTGATCTTCATTGTGCTGGGAGCCAGGGCTGTGATCTCCTTCTGCATACGGTCAGCAATACCAGGGTACATTGTGGTACCACCAGACAGGACGTTGTTGGCATACAGGTCCTTTCTGATGTCAATATCGCACTTCATGATGCTGTTGTAAGCGGTCTCGTGAATGCCGGCAGACTCCATACCTGTGCAAGTGTTTTAAGAAGAGCATATAAATGGCTGGAGGACTAAAAGGTAAGACGACAACCGATAATTTGAGATGTTTTCAAACATACCAATGAAAGAAGGCTGGAACAGGGTCTCGGGGCAACGGAAACGCTCATTACCGATGGTGATGACCTGACCGTCGGGAAGCTCGTAGCTCTTCTCGAGGGAGGATGAAGAGGCGGCGGTGGCCATCTCGTTCTCAAAGTCCAGGGCGACATAGCAGAGCTTTTCCTTGATGTCACGGACAATCTCACGCTCGGCTGTGGTGGATGATAAAGCAAGAGTTGCTTATTTGGTCTGTTTCACACATGCTAGAAATATGGCAGTAAAAAGTGACCAGGTATGCACCGGTTGTGACGAAAGAGTATCCGCGCTCGGTCAGGATCTTCATCAGGTAGTCTGTCAGATCGCGACCAGCCAAGTCTAGACGCATGATGGCATGGGGAAGAGCGTAACCCTCATAGATGGGCACATTGTGGGTCACACCATCACCAGAGTCCAGCACAATACCTGATAACAGCAGGGCACAAGAAATCAGTCACCCAGAGCTAAGCATGTTTGAATGCTTAAATAGTCACAAACATATACAGTTGAAGTCAAAGTTTACATACACCTTGCAGAATCTGCAAAATGTTAATTATTTTTACCAAAATAAGAGGGATCATACAAAATGCATGTTGAACACAAAAATGCTGAAAAACCACAGAATTTGTGGGACCTGAAGGATTTTTCTGAAGAACAGCACAGTATTAATAATCAAGTGTATGTAAACTTTTGAACGGTGTCATTTTTAAAAATTCAACTACTATTTTCTTTTGTGGACTATATGTAAATGTATTTTATGTGAAGTATCTTATTCAGGTCAGTATAAAAAATAGCATGCATTTTGTATGATCCCTCTTATTTTGGTATAACAATTAACATTTTGCAGATTTTGCAAGGTGTATGTAAACTTTTGACTTCAACTGTAAGTACAGTTGCTTTAAATGCACTATGTGTAATTACAGAATTGTTGGTTTTTCATTTGCAGCAGGTTGTCTTACCGGTGGTTCGGCCAGAAGCGTACAGGGATAGGACGGCCTGGATGGCCACGTACATGGCGGGGACGTTGAAGGTTTCAAACATGATCTGAGTCATCTTCTCACGGTTAGCCTTGGGGTTCAGCGGGGCCTCGGTCAGCAGGGTTGGGTGCTCCTCGGGGGCCACGCGGAGCTCGTTGTAGAAGGTGTGGTGCCAGATCTTCTCCATGTCGTCCCAGTTGGTGATGATGCCGTGCTCAATTGGGTACTTCAGGGTCAGGATACCCCTCTTGCTCTGAGCCTCGTCTCCAACGTAGGAGTCTTTCTGACCCATACCGACCATCACACCCTGGAAGGGAGCATTGAGTACAACATGATCAGAATAGCCCAAGGAAAACCCATGCAATCATTCTCTTGATGACAAATACAAATCCAGTAAGGATATCTGTATGTACCTGGTGACGAGGGCGACCGACGATGGAAGGGAAGACGGCCCTGGGGGCGTCATCACCGGCAAAACCAGCCTTGACCAGACCAGAGCCGTTGTCGCACACCAGAGCTGTAGTCTCGTCGTCGTCACACATCTTGATGGTCTCTACGAATAAAATCAATGAGAAAAAGTCAGTGTGGACAATACCAGTGTTGGGGAAAGTTACTTTTAAAAGTAATGCATTACAATATTATGTTACTTAGTTACCTTCTATGGAGAGTAATGCGTTACGTTACTTTTGCATTACTTTTTCTCATCTGGGCTTGGCTTGCTTGTTTGTTTTTAATATATAAAGTTCTATTTTTGGCAGCTGTAAAAGCCCTTTCACACCAAAAGTTAAATGAATATGCCTCAGGCTGAAGGAAATGTGAATTTATGTCTGTACAGTAGAACGCAGGAGAAGAAACAATCTTCAGCAATAAAAAAATGAAACCCAAATTTGATGTTTATCTAAAGTAATTTTTGCTTATTAGTGTGGTTGAATTGGATCAATGAAGGTCAGCAGCGAATACACTGATTAATAAAATGGGATTAAAAATATAGTAGTCAACATTTGAAGTGGATCAAAAAAGTTGTCCTAAGACAAGAACGGGTATTGTTTTTGTAACTTTGATGAAAGTTTTTGATCCACTTCAAATGCTGACTACTGTACATAAAGTATATATTTAAAATATTTAATTATTGCAGGTTTGCATCATATCCTGAGTTTGCATTTTATTCATTTTGAGGAACACTGAAACTGTTTTTGTTCAATTAAGATGAGTAATTGCATGTTCATATTTAGTCTAGAACTACAGTAACATCAAGTTCACACAGTGCACACAACGCCTCTGCACCTTACTCCTGATTTCTCTCAACATGAGAAAAAAAGGAGCTCAGACATTTCCTTCTAAATTAAAAAGCAATGTGTTACTTTACTAGTTACTTTGAAAAAAGTAATCCGATTATGTAATGCATTACCCCCGGACACTACAACCCTGACATCATTATCACTCAAACTGGTAACCAAATTTGTTGAGAAATGACTGCATTATCCAAACCAGCCATCTGACAAAATGTTTAGTTTACATTGAGAAACTGCATTAATTAATATTAATCTTAAATGTATTCCGTTAGGTGCTGCTTAATTATAGCCTAATTACTAAATAGCTCAAGTGTAATCTGAATGAAAAGATGTGAGAAAACAGTTCACTTTTATAGTCAAATACAATTTGTATTTCTATTTGCACCAATATGATCAAATAATCCTAAATATACATGCTGATTACAATTGCGGGTTTCTGATTTATTAAAAACAGCTAAATAAAACGGCACTCCTCCGATTATTTTTAAGTATAACTTTTTAAAAAAATTAAATTTACAGTTGAGATATACAGAGAAAAGTTTCTATGATATCAGTGCAATGAAGTGAATAAAAAAGCTTTTCGTTTTTAGTCAAAAGCGAAACCTTTGCAAAATGATTAGCGTCAAATCCTTCCATTTACATCGTAAAGTTTCCAATTCTGAATGGCTATAATTCTTATTAATGTAGTTTCCGACAGCTTCAGATATCACGTCCGCTGTACAATCGTACAGTACTTACCTGTGGCTGCTAGATTAGTGTTTAGAGTCGCGAAGTCAAACTGAAGTGCCGCTGGCTCCTGCTACACAATGACCCGCACACGCAGCATCTTATATACACCCGTCCTCTGCTTTTCCTGCTCTTCGGACAACCATTAAGGAATGTCCATGCATTCAAATGGAATTCTTCCCGATCCTCGTCCATATTTGGGTGTCGCTGGGTCGAGCGGCGGGGGTCCGCGTCTGTGAGCCGCACAGCGCCGCGCGTCGGGCGTGCGGGACGCTCCATATATGGGGCTCCAGACCCCAAACCACAGCGGGCGGGCGCAGGGCCGTGTAAGGCGAGTCCAGGGCCACTTCGAGTGGACTCAGAGGCCAACACTGGGCGTTTGTGGACTGGATCTCAATATAAGGGCATGACAGTGGGTTATGATTGTTTATCAATGAACTTTACCAATGCTCAAATTAATATGTCAATGAATTCAAGCTATACATTGGATGTAACACAAGTTGCCAAGTGCATAAATGTGACCTTGAACCACAAAACCAGCCTTAAGTAGCATTGGTATGTTAGTAGCAATAGCCAAAAATACATGGTATGGGTCAAAATTATTAATTTTTCTTTTATGCCACAAATCATTAGGATATTAAGATCATGTTCCATGAAGATATTTTGTAAATTTCCTACCATAAATATATAGAAATTTTTGATTAGTAGCCTAATATGCATTGCTAAGAACTTCATTTGGACAAATTTAAAGGCGATTTTCTCAATACTGATTTTTTTTTTTTTTTTTTTTTTTGCACCCTCAGATTTCAGATTTTCTAATAGTTAGCCAATATGAGGACAAATAGTATCCTATCCTAGCAAACCATACGTCAGTGGAAAGCTTATTTATTCAGCTTTCAGATAATGTAGAAATCTCCATTAAAAAAAAAAAAAACCCTTTTGACTGTGGTCCAGGGTCACAAATGTAAATGAAAAAAGCTTATTTTCCTTTTGTGGTACATTGTCATTTAGATATTAATATAGGCTACTTTAAAAGATGACAGCAAAAACAGGAGTTATTAAAAATGTTAATTTTTGGAGTGTATTAAATCAGACAAAATTTGATAGTTTTTTTGAAAGTCATTGTAATGGCAAAAAGTGGCTTAGTTTGCATGACTTGACCAATGTAAAGCCTATAAACATGGCATTTCTGAAATAAATTAGGGACTTAGTCAGTCTGTGGGATAACTGTTCATTTCAACTTCTTCCTTTCCCATAGAAAGCCACAGAGGCAGAAACTGGATGAAGGGGAGGAGAATCTTGGACAAACATCTTGGAAAATCTCCTACTTGAGTCTGATGTTTAACTGAACAATGCAGTCTCCATATTAAGCCCTTAAAATATACTATCACCATCAAAAGAAGAATGCCAGTGTATTTTCTTCAGCTTGTTCATCAAGCTGGCATTACATAATCGTAAAGATGTGCTGTGAAATCATGGTAAAAGTTTCACCAATGACCAATATTATCAAAATAGCCACTCAGTAAGCCTCTCTGCCTTTCTGAAAACAGGAACAGGATATTATTATAATGATGTTTTACCTTCTTTTATTTGGGGATGGTTATTAAATTAGACAGTCATTAGATGACCATTAGACAAGCATGAACCTTTGAGCATCTCAGTGATGTTTGATGCCAAACCTAATGCCACATCATAAACAAGTGAGTATCATATTTGCTCCTCTAGTTCCAGACAGTTTATCTAGTGTCCTTAGGGACTCCAGAGGCTCCCACCCCATATAGGGTGTCAGAGAACCCCCGTAAAGTGCAGCTTATTTACTGCGGACACCACTAATTTTACCCTCTTCCCTATTTTTAGGAGCTCAGGGGAGACATTTGCTTCTCAATCGGTTCAGCTGCTCTTCTCACACCAGCTGCTGGAGGACGGAGAGGAGGCAGACGGAGTGGGAGCGACAGATGAGAGCAAGGAGGAGTGAAAGAAAACAAAGACGTTCTCAAAGTCTTGCCCAATCCGGACACTTAATGTCTGTAGTATTGCATTAGATATCTAACCTATTGGCATCTACAAATGAATGCAGCCCAAACTTTTCTTTACTCTTTGTACATGAGTTTAAATTTGATAAACTATTGTTTATCACAAACAACACAAATGAGCTTCATTTTGGATGTTATATCTATCGTTTTATCTTTTTGTAAAATGCTTTGCTCTAAAAAGTGTGCATGTGCTCCTATAAAATGGTCACCTTAATGTAACTTCAATGCAACTTTGTGCCCTGCTCAATTCAATTCAATGTAGAGATACAACGTTGCATAAAATCCACTTAAAACCCTCCTCAGCCCCTACTACCAAAACATACAGTTGTAATAATGCATTTATGGCACCTCTTAAATGCCACTTCAGAAGCTTCTGTGACACCTTTGCAGACTAAATTTGGTTCATTCCATTCATTTGATATTTTGTTATCTAATGCAACGACGTTCAGACATCTTAGAGTGTGGCCGAGGAATCCAAATACTTTTGGGTTCACCATCTTTAAGGAAACACCATTAAACCCAAGCTAACACCACCATTTGGTTAGCACCATCTGGCTTTGTTATTTTTTCTATCTTTGTCTTGCAGCAGAAGAAAACCATCAAGAATTGTCTTCCGTCAATTACAGAAATACAGTTTATTCAAAAAAATTCAAGTGTTGGATCATTTATGAAATAGTGCAAAAAGTTGGAATATTAACAAGCAGACAGTAAGTAGAAACAGGAAGTCATGTCATATCTAAGCTTTCATGTAGTGCTCGTAATTGGCTCGCAGGAGGAACTCAAAGTACGGATTTGATTTGAGACTCTCCAGCTCGTCTTCCTGCAGAAGCTCCTTCACGTCAGGCAGGTACGACTGCAAAGAAACACCTGTGTGCACAAACACAAAACACACTCTGACGGTATAAGCAGATTTTGCATTGGAATTCACTGTATGTCCTGAAGTAGGGTAGTCCAAGTTTTGGATGCAAGTATTATATACTTCATAACAGCCTAAACCACTTTGAAACCTCAAGACAAACTTCTAGAACAACTTTGAGTGTGTGATAAGCAGAAAAGAGAGACACTGTACCTCCCTGAATGAGTTTCTGTAGGATCTTGACAAAAGTGCTGTCTCTGGCTGCTTCTAGAGGATCATCATTATCATCAGACGATGACCAACTGCAATCAATCAGTCACTCAGTCAGTCAATGTAAGACCATTATAGTCAAGCACAATGAAATATCTGTCCATACTAATCTCACTGGAGTGAGTTTTGTAATCCTCACCTCTCCTTCCAATCTTTCTTTAAGGCTTTACTGAAGATCTCCCGTTTTAGGGCATCATTATCAACCGTGTCCTCCTACAGGTGATGAATACATATCAGAAACATACGTGCTCGGAAAAGCAGCTTGTTTTTAATGTAGTCTCTTATTGACAGATACCTCCTCCAAATACTCCAGCAGGTCGAGAGCTTTCTTAAAGTCGTACTCGTTGGCTCCACGGTTGGCATCGCAGATGTATAGCTAGAGACGAGGAGAAGACGGACAAAGTAAGAGAAATGCAGATGAAGTCTGAAAGAATTAAAGCAGCGCATGACCGTGGTATTTTTGTGGTTTACTCACATCAGTGAGGCTACGAGGGCTCAGTAAAGGCATGCTGTCTGGGTTCTGCTGCGTCTCGTCCAGCAGCTGTTTAGGAAGAGTCTCCTGATGAAGCAGAAACCTCTCCTGCTCCACTATATCTACACCAACACACATGGAGAAACACCAGACAACAACAGTTATATATCACAAATATTTAGAGGCTCAAGAGATTATTTAGGGAGGAAGAGAGGGAAATAAATGCAGGTCAGATTCGAACCCATGTCATCCGCATGAGCACCACAGCTCAATGTGCTGATCACTAGGCCTGATAAACTGAGCATCAACTCCCATTATTCTCTGTGTCTACACAAGAAAGATTAAAATGCATAAAGCATGCATCATTTGCTCCAACTTCAGTCGATGTACTAGCACTAAAAATGCTTGCTGTGATATGACAGAAAGAAAAATCCATTTTATGTGGTCTAAAGCAGAATTTTAGAAAAATCAAATAGTCGTTATTATCACTTCCAAACATATGAGAAGGCACAGGACTGACCGTTGAGCTGTCTGAGGTGCACTGCTTCAGGCATGTCTGACACCAGAGCTGTGAGTTTGCTGAGGGCCAGCAGGGATTTCTTCTTGCTGAAGTAGCGCGTCTCCATGCGGGCCTGACTGTACAGGGTACGATGGGCCTGTCATGAAGACAGCAAAGCATTTATAACACTACAAGTGTCAGTAACCTCATGGTGTGCACTTTAGTGTGTATAAAAATAACTAAAAATGAAATGTGTATTTATTTTATTCCTTTTCTCTCTTACTCTCTGATAGTCCTGCACATGTATGTCATGCAGCCAGCTGAGGTGATCGTGAGCCTGCAGGAAACTGGCCAGCTGCTGGTGCGTTGCTACCGGCTGAGACAGCAGCTTCCCTCTCTTGCCTTTCTCCATGTACCAGCGGAACAGGAAGTCAGCGAAGTTCTGCAGTAAACAGGGAGGGCTGGGAGTAAATGCATTTGGCACAGGTACTGTAATTTCAGTAAGATTTTTCTTAGAACTGTATTGCAAGAATTTCAAAGTGTCCGTGTGTAATGCTCTTTAATTTAACAAAACATTTGTACAAATATTGAAATATTCTCTACTAGCCAAAAGCTACTTCAAACTACACTATCCAGAAGCATCTGTTGATAATACAGGGCCATATGAAATCCATTTATTTTATTTTTTTCCCCAAATTCCATTAGATTTTTTCCCAAATTCTTTTTTTTGCATTTTAATTTTTCTAGACTCTGTTTTAATGGTTAAATTAAATTTTATTCATCAAAAAGTATGTCTAATTAAGTGAAATCATATCAATATTAAATAGCAAATTATTAAAGTTTAACAAAAAAAAAAAAAAAATTAACGGCCCAATAATTTTTTTCTTCTCAAATTCAGTTTCATTTTTACCAAATTCAGTTTTCCATTAATTCTCTCGATTTTAATCGTTTCATTAAATTTAATAATCAAAAGCATCTCTAATTAATTAATTTTGTTAACATTTTTTTTTTTCCAGAAATACTGTGTTGTGTATTTACATTTTTCTGCTAAATATATTCAGGTAAATAATTTCTCTAGTAAACATTCCTTAAAAAATAATGTTAATTACTAATAATTTTATTATTAGTAGTAGTACTATCATTACATGAAGCAGTATTTCTGTCACAGTTTCCTAAAGTTAAACCAAAGTTTTATTTTGATGGGTTGCTGTGAAGACCTTTAGGTTTCTGTTTGTACATGATATGACGATAGTTTTACTCAAAAGAAACTGTAAAATACTCTCAGAGCGATTCTAAAGATTGATTATGAACGCATAAACATTCTAATATGCTGATTTACTGCTCAAAAAAATTTCTGATTATTATCAAAGTTGAAAACAGTTGTGCTGCTCAATACTTTTGTTGAAACCGTGATACACTGTTTCAGGAATCTTTAATGAATAGTTCAGAGTTTTTTTGAAATAGCAATCTTTATAAGATTCTTTATAAATATCTTTACTGTCACTTCTGATCAATTTAATGCATCCTTAATGGCTGAAAGTATTAATATCCTTTAAAAAAAACACAATACAGACCCTAAACTTTTGAACGATAGTGTATGTGGTTTGTGTTGACATCTTGGGATGATAGGTTTGTTACCTGATCAGCGAATTTGACCATGTACTGCTGTAGTCGACTCTGGTTATCCGTCCGCTCACACAACTGCACCAATATGTCAAAGTCACAGTATTTCTCCGCCAGCGCCGCGACCCACTGATGCTGACCCAGCTCCACTGCCACAATCACACACAACACACATCTATTCAGCACATAATCTGCTCTGCTTTTCAGCAACACAGACAGGAAGAGACCATATGACATACAGTCAGGTCCATAAATATTGGGACATCGACACAATTCTAACATTTTTGGCTCTATACACCACCACAATGGATTTCAAATGAAACAAACAAGATGTGCTTTAACTGCAGACTGTCAGCTTTAATTTGAGGGTATTTACATCCAAATCAGGTGAACGGTGTAGGAATTACAACAGTTTGCATATGTGCCTCCCACTTGTTAAGGGACCAAAAGTAATGGGACAATTGGCTTCTCAGCTGTTCCATGGCCAGGTGTGTGTTATTCCCTCATTATCCCAATTACAACGAGCAGATAAAAGGTCCAGAGTTCATTTCAAGTGTGCTATTTGCATTTGGAATCTGTTGCTGTCAACTGTCAAGATGAGATCCAACCGGCTCGCGGTTAATCGTTACATCCCAGTAAGCCAGGGCAGTCGTGGCCTAATGGATAGAGAGTTGGACTTGTAACCCGAAGGTCGTGGGTTCAAGTCTCGGGTCCAGCAGGGATTGTAGGTGGGGGGAGTGAATAACCAGCACTCTCTCCACCCTCAATACCACGACTGAGGTGAGACCCTTGAGCAAGGCACCAAACCCCCAAAACTGCTCCCCGGGCGCCGCAGCATTGGCTGCCCACTGCTCCGGGTGTGTGTTCACTGCTGTGTGTGTGCACTTGGATGGGTTAAATGCAGAGGACAAATTCCGAGTATGAGTCACCATACTTGGCCACACACCACTTCCCTTTCCCCTAAAAGTGATCGATCAGCAAACTCACAGAGAGGCGCGAGCAACTCGGTTTCTGTGTGTACTCGTTCTCCAGCGTGACATAGCGCTCCTGCTGTCCGGCGCGGCGGAGAGACGTCAGCTGAGCCACGTAACCGCTCAACAGAGCGTCCAGCTCAGCACGGCGCGCAGCTCCACGTCTGCGTGAGGATAGGCCGCGCGTCCTTTCAGGTTTACCTGTCCATGGCATGTACTCTGGCTCCGGGCAGCAGTTCTATGGCACTCTGTACAGAGATGCTTTGGTCTCTCGGTACTGTGCTGCTGCTTGAAGCATATCCTACCACACAAAACATGATGGTTATTCATTTCACAAACTCGGAGACCAGGAAAAATATGTGTAAAATATGCTCTCAGGCCACGTGAATTTAAAATTGATTATTTGTGGCTTTAAGTCTATGTATGTTAGCTTTTTAATCTGGGGACTTGTGGGCTGCAAGGTGGTCAGTGAAAAATCTGAGACAAAAAATAATTTACTAAATCTATTTTTAACTAGATCTGTCAAAGTTGAGATATTAATGAAATATATTTAACATACTGATTTTTTTTTACCTTCACATTTACTGAGTACAATAGTACTGCCATAATAACAGAAAGAAAAATACATAAGCATTTAGTTTTGTAGGAAAAATGATTTTAACAATTTCCTTTATTAAATACATTTTAAAAATTTATTTTATATTAAATATTAAATTATCAGTGTTGAAAACATTGTGCTGTTTAATATTTTTGTCTAAAATGAACATCTTTTCAGAATTTATTTGTTTAATTTATTTAAAAGACTATATATTTCTTTAAAATAGAAATGAAAAATGTCTTTACTGTTACTTTTTTTAAACAATGATTTCTGAAAGATCACATGACACTGAAGACTGCAGTAACGATGCTGAAAATTCAGCTTTGGATCACAGGAATCAATTACATTTTAAAATATATTCATATAGAAAACAGTTATTTTAAGTTGTAATACTATTTCACAATATTACTGTTTTTAATGTATTTTTGAGCACATAAATGCAGCCTTGGTGAGCAGAAAAGTTTTCCTTCAGAAACGTAAAAAAAAAAATAAAAAAAAATCTTAATTTTATAAAATAAAAATAAAAAAGTACTTAGATATGTTCAATCTGGCTCCCTGACTCAAGATTATATGAATGCAGGAATTAATGAATAAGTAAGAAAAACACCTTGACAATGTCGTTGACGTTGAGCACCACCTCGGCCCACCTGGCGGCGTCCGAATGCTCTTTTAAAGCTTTTTCCTCCTCGTCCAACAGACACTCAAAGGTGGAGGAGATCTGAGACACCTGGAGACACAAAGATGAGATAAAGTAGAGAAAACACATATATTCTCCATTCCAGTGTGATGATCAGGGTGCTGAAGTCTGGCACCTCTCTGAAGAACACATCCGCAGGCGTGAGGTTGGACGGTATGTCTGTGCTGCTCTTCTTCAGGGCTGACAGGATGGCTGTGTTCACCAGCTCTGGATGCTTGGCATGATGGTTCTTCAGCACAATGGCAGCTGAGAGTTTCTCCGCATGTTCGCATAGCAAGAGTCGTGTGGCCATCGGGGACATGCGCACCGTTGTGGAAGTGAGGCGGTCCAGAAGACCTGTCTGTAGAGCAAACAGAAAGAGCATTGCTGAATACTGCGAGGAGGATTAAAGCGTGTCTTATAGATTGTGCGCCTGTTGAGGAACCTGAAGCAGGAAGTCCATGAGGCAGCGGTGAGCTTTCATCTTATCCTCCAACTGATGCAGCAGGATCAGAGACGTCAGTGTAAATCCAGCGCCCTCTACAGGACAAAACACACAAATCGACCAGGGTCCAAAATTAACAACTTTAAGTTAAGTCAAGATGAACAAGTTTGTCATTTAGACTGCATGTGACAACACATATATGGAATATTCTCCACAGTAAGCCAAAAAAAACAAAACAAAATCACAACGTGTGACATACATCTAGCTCATATATTTAGACAAAAATAATAATTAAAGTTTTTTTTCACTTAATGTGACAATGTGTGACATAGATCTAGTATCTATACATATATATTCAGAAAAAAAAGCTAAATAATTAAAAAAGAAAGATTATTCCACAAAACAATAAAATTTAAAAAAATATATATATTTTATTTATTTAATATTAAATTCATTTAGAGGAATCATAATATTAAATAATATATATAAATCATTTAATAATGGAAACAATTGATTTTTGTGTAAATAATTAATTAATAATATAAATATAAACAGAATTACTCATAAAAATTGATTAATAAAATAATTAATACAAATAATGAAAAATACACCTTCACGTTTGGCAAGAAATTTTTATGTCCAGAAAATTTTCTTCATTATTTTGTATAAAGTTTGTACTGTTTAGATCAGGGGTGTCAAACTCAGTTCCTGGAGGGCCGCAGCCCTGCAGAGTTTAGTTCCAACCCTGCTCCAACTTGCATACTATGTAGTTTTCAAATAAGCCTTAATGACTTGATTAGCTGGATCAGGTGTGTTTAATTAGGGTTGCAGCTAAACTGTGCAGGGCTGTGGCCCTCCAGGAACTGAGTTTGACACCCCTGGTTTAGATCATTGGTCTCACACTCAATTCCTGGAGGGCCACATCTCTGCACAGTTTAGCTCCAGCCCTAATCAAACACACCTGATCCAGCTAATCAAGGTCTTCAGGATCACTAGAAACTTCCAAGCAGGTGTGATTTGGAGCTGGTTGGAGCTAAACTGTGCAGAGCTGTGGCCCTCCAGGAACTGAGTTTGAGACCAATGGTTTAGATGAAGTTATAATTTATTGGGCAGAATGAAAGGTTTTCTTACCGTCGGGAACAGACTCGGCCCAGCGCGGGTCACATGCAGGGTAGTCATCCACCAGATCCAGGTCAATCTGGGTCACGACGGCGTCCAGCTCTGCAGCTCCCTCTCCGTCGCTGGGGAAGAGCTCGTCCACCATGCTCTGAGCTCCAACCAGATCATGACTGCCGAGCAAAGCACAGCAGAGCATCTGTGAGTGACAGTAACTGACTCAACAGTCACAAACACAAGCGGCCCCTGAGATCACGTCTGTGAAGTGAAGGAAACTCACCGGCAGAACTGCAGGAATGCTTGCTTCAGCAGCTTAGTTTTGTCCTCCTGGGCCACCATGTCTATTTTAGGTGGCGTCTCTAATGGAGTTCCCTGAAAAGATGAAAAATATTTCCTTGAATAAATCAAAACATTGTAAATGTACATACACACACACACAAAATATATAATATAAATATATATATATTTAAAAAAAACCCTGTCAAATCTTTTTTAAATTATTTTTAAATTTATAATGTTTTTACTTATAATGGAGTCCCCTGAAAAGAAAAAAATGTCCATATTTGTAGTTATAGAAATTATATATTTTTACCAGAGACTAGCTCATAAACAGACAAAAAGTTGAAATAATTAATAAAATACGTTAAATATAACAAATGTTTAAATATAAAATTATAAAATTATAATATTTTAATTTATAATGGAGTGCCATGAATATAAATCAGGATTTTGTTTTCTTGTCACTTAAATAAATTAAGATGATATACATTTCTACATACATATAAATAAAATTCATACAATATTAAAAATATAATAAATGTTTACATTTATAAAATTTCAACTTAGTGTTATGAAAAGAAAAAAACCCTGATTTCTAGTCACTTATTAAAATATATAAAAAAGTATAAATTAAAACATTATAAATTAATATGTAAATATAAATTAAATATTTTTACCAGATACTAGTTCATGAACACAAAAAAGTGCCCAGAATTATACACATGAATACAAAAAGGAGTGCCCAGAAAAGATGAAAAATATTTTCAGATTTCTAGCTACTTGAATAAACATCATACATTGCAAATATATAAAATTGTATATATATAAGAATCACGTATATAAAATATTATTAGGCCTCCGGTAAGTAAACTGGATCCAGACCTCAGGTCCAGGTCCAGCCACTGAGGTGCAGAGCGAGTCCTCCATGGTCTCAGGCAAGAGGGAAGCACTTTCTCTCGCTAAAACAACAACCAGCCCGCTGTTCTGAGAGAAAAACACCGGCAGATCGGCATACACTCCACCGCCACGGATCCGGTCACCCGCAGAACAGGCGAAAACAACCGAGATCAACTACAGGAGGAAGACCAGCTGCTTCATTTGCTTTAGCAGTCCGAGGGCTGTACCTGGAGAGCTGAAGGGGATCTTCTCCTCTGCAAGTCCTCCGCGTCCAGCTCCAGTGCTCCAGGTGAACACCAGCTCCTCGTTATAGAGGTACGCCGCAGGACTCGACGGATCAGGCAACACCAAACGCGTCTTCTGCAGCTCCTCCTCACTCTGACGGACAAAACCAGAGCTCAACTCATTCAGTTCGCACTATCACAGGTTTCACGATTTCAGTCCAGAAAGCTCATAGTCTAAAGATCCAGATCATAGGGCTGTGCAAAAAAATCGAATGCGATGATTATGGCATTTCGTCAGTAAAGCCGGTTCTGTGATTAGAAGTAAATCGCCATCACCTGCTTTCAGATGGAGTGGCATTTAATACACGGAGCCGTATATATCACGTTCATAATCGATATAAATCGCTTTCGATTATGAACGCGATATTGCGTAGCTTGTCAGTGAACTACGGCTCCGTGTATTAAATGCCGCTCCATCTGAAAGCAGGTGATGGCGATTTACTTCTAATCACAGAACCGGCTTTACTGACGAAATGCCATAATCATCGCATTCGATTTTTTGCACAGCCCTACCAGATCATTCAGATATGGTTGAATGCTGTACCTGGAAAGGCGGGTTGTATTTGGTGACCTCCACAGTGAGCAGGTCTGGGGACGGCGCTGTGCTTTCTGCAAGAGTGACCAGGCAGAAATACATCACACATGGAGCGTCGCCCGGATGCCACGCCGCCGCCAACACCACCAGCCCCGCTCTGAAGAGACACGGGACATTAGTCACTGCATAACACTGTGAATCCTGCATGCACTGTCTGTGCATTACAGATTCATTTGAACATGATATTCAGCATCATATTTAAAAGACTCACTTGCTGTACTGCATGTCCAGATAAGAGACATTCACTCCTTTCTTGATCTCCGAGTAGTTACTTTCTGAGTCCTATAAGACCAAGTGAAGGATATTACATATGATGTATTATATGAATAAATTGTAAAAAGTTAATACTTTTATTCAGCAAGGATGCATTAAATTGATCAGAAGTGCCAGTAAAGACATTTATTATGTAACAAAAGAATTCTAATCTATTCCTTTTAACTTTCTATTTGGCAAAAATCTTGAAAATAATGATGTATTATAGTTTCCACAAAAATATTAATCAACACAACTGTTTTCAACATTGATAATGTTTGTTGAGCAGCAAATCAGAGTGATTTCTGAAGGATCATGTGACACTGAAGACTGGAGTAATGATGCTGAAAATTCAGCTTTGATCACAGGAATAAATTACGTATATAAAGTTAAAATTCAAATAGAAAACGGTTATATGAAATTTTGTAATTTTAAATGTTACTGTCTTTACTGTATTTTTGATCAAATAAATGCAGCACTGGTCATCATAAGAGATTAAATAAAATAAAAAAACAATTAACTTTTGAGCACTAAAGAATCAAATAAAATACAAAATATAAAAGCTGTGTTGCTCATTTCACATGCAAATGTGGCATTTGAGGCAGAGCAGCAAAAAATATTTCTAAAAGTCAGAAAACGGTTAGGCCATTAAAGATAACAAATATGACAGTTTTTGCACAAAAACCTCACTATTATATACTACCATTCAAATGTTTGGAATAATTCATATTTTTAAATGTTTTTGAAAGAAGTCTGTTCTGCTAACAAGACTGCATTTATTTGATAAAAATAGTAAAAACTGTAATATTGTGAAATATTATATACAATTTAAAATAACTTATTTAAAATGTAATTTATTCCTGTGATCAAAGCTGTATTTTCAGCATCATTACTCCAGTCTTCAGTGTCACACGATCCTTCAGAAATCATTCTAATATGCTAATTCGCTGCTCAAGAAACATTTCTGATTATTATTAATGTTGAAAACAGTTGTGCTGCTCAATATTTTCATAGAAAGAAAATATTGTCTACTTTAAGCAGTCTGCTCTGGTGCTATTCTATATTAGATAAAGTTCACAAAAACACATTTCTATATTCTAGAAGCTTCCAAGAAAAAGTTTCTGACCCAGATGGCGTCGGTGATGCTGTCTGTGATGATCTGACTGGTGCTCCAGCTCAACACCTGCGTCTCGCTGTTCTCATCCACTTCCCATTTACTGAGGCCACACGAGCTGAGAGAGTACAGACAGCCAGACTCCTTCACCCACAACACACTGAACACCTGAGGAGCCAAACGTCCCGTCAGTGTCTGAACACACGATCTGCTTCCACCTCTAAACAACAAACGGTACTGACCGTGAGGTCGGCCGGCTGGCCGCGGATGCCGAACAGACTGGAAACCCTGCGTCCGATGCCGGACAGCATCCCCTGACCCTGCTGAACCGGTCTCTGGTGCAGTTTACCAGAGGAATCCGGAGCGAGCCGGAGCAGGTGCCCGCGGTACGACGACACAATGAAACTCCCGCCCTGAAACAGCAAGAGAAAACAGCTCATGGAAGAAGAGATATGGAAATAAAAGCTTCTGCACTCCTCGTTCTGGCTGACTGCACACCTTAACAGCTGCGACGTAGTTGCATACATGTCCACCCAGATCCAGAGACGTCTCAGTGTAAGTCCCGTCGTGAGCCAGACTGGGCCAAAACCGGGCTGAACCGTCCGGAGACACGGCCAATGCACTGATAGCCTGTGAAAAACACATTTGCATTCATGTTTGCATCAGAAATCTCTTGTGGAGTTAAAGGAGACCTATTATGCCCCTTTTTACAATATGTGACCCTGGACCACAAAATCAGTCATAAGGGTCAATTTTTTGAAACTGAGATTTATAAATAAGCTTTCCATTGATGTATGGTTTGTTAGGATAGGACAATATTTGGCCGAGATACAACTGTTTGAAAATCTGGAATCTGAGGGTGCAAAAAAATCTAAAAATTGCCTTTAAAGTTGTCCAAATGAAGTTCTTAGCAAAGCATATTAATAATCAAAAATTAAGTTTTGATATATTTACGGTAGGAAATTTACAAAATATCTTCATGGAACATGATCTTTACTTAATATCCTAATGATTTTTGGCATTAAAAAAAATCTGTAATTTTGACTCATACACTGTATTTTTGGCTATTGCTACAAATATAACCGTGCTACTTAAGACTGCTTTTGTACTCCAGGGTCACATAAGTCTCAGGTGTCCCCAGAATGTGTCTGTGAAGTTTCAGCTCAAAATACCCCACAGATCATTTATTATATCATTTCGAAGATGCCTATTTTGAGTGGAAACCGAAACATGCTGTTTTCAGCTTCTGCTCCCCTCCCCCTTTTCCAGAACAGAGCTGTGCTTTCACAGTTCGTACCTCGAATATTCTGCCAAAAAGCATCTGTTTGGTTTTGATTATCATGTCTATAGTGCCAAAATCATGCGTTTTAAACCATATTAGTTTAAACTTCTTATATACGGTTTTCTGAGCGCACAAATCCAAAGCACGCACACGCAGAAAGTGGCTGTCACACAGCGTGTGAATACTAAACTAAGCTCTCTTTCATGTCTTATTGTGCTTAAACTGTCAAATACACACAAGTTTATGTTAAAAAACACTCTTGAGTTACAAAAACAGTCGGTTATGTCTGTGAAGGTAAACAGCTGGGAAAGAAATGGCATGTTTATATTAGATCTGTGTGGCAGCAGCGTAATATACAGTAAATAAATCAATAAATCCACTGCTCTCTTGTCTCCTCTGAGGATCGGACTCTAAATAGCGTTCTGTGCTCATCTGTGCAGCCAAAGACAGAACAGTTAGAAAGCTTTGCTTGAACTTTCGCCATGGCATCAAAAAGACCTCGCTGTGGGTGGAAACGTGCAGATAAATGAGCAGAAATATTATAATGAGATCACAGAGGGAGCGATATCTGACACGCTGGTTTTTTCACAAGCTTGAGAAAAAGGCTTACCAAAACAAAGTTACTATTTTGTCCTTTTTCACGGTTTCTGTGTTGGTAGATGCACTGGGGACCCGACTATAGCACTTAAACGCGGAAAAATTCAGATTTTTATGATATGTCATCTTTAATATTCAGAGATGACCTCACCTGTATGGGTGCAGAATCGAGTGGACTGGAGGAAGTGATGGAGATGAGATCAGCGCTGTAAGCAAACTCACTGGAGGGCAGCTGGAAGTCTTTACACACCGACAGCTGCAATGACAGCAAGAGCACAATGTTTGTACAGCAAAATCAGCACTCAGTAATTGTCTCTCTTACTTACCTTTGCCACAGACGTCTGAGACACTTTCCAGATGATCAGCCGTTCTCCACAAACCATCCACGCCCAACCGGACGCCTCCACCTTCACAGAGATCTGATCATCCACTGCAGTAGACACAGCATCAAACAGTGAGAAGACTTCACACCAGTAAACCCAGAGACTGGTAGACACTACTAGTCTTACGTTTTATCCTATAGATGTGTCATTTAAAATGTCTACAAATTGGTCCACAGAGATTGCTAGTGGCAAACCACTAAAATGTCTAAAGATTTCAAAAGCTTGTTTACTCAAATCAAAGGACTTTTGATTGAATCACTTTTTGAAAAAAGAATGATTCACAAAAGTTTTAATGCATTTATGACACCTACAAATGTCACCTAGGTAGACAGCTCACTAGGTTGAGAGACATAGCCGCTATGTAAAGTTAAAGACCCCAAGCTTTACCCTCGGCCATGGTCAGAGCCTCGATGACTTTGACAGGCAGAGACGATCCGAAAGTCTGAACATCAAAATTATACGAATCGACGGCTACATGACTCTGAACTCGGGTGGGAGTGGATCTGGAGACCGAAGAGAGAAACACAAATCAATTATAAAAATAAATAAATAAATAAATAAAAAATTGAATTGAAAGTGGTCATTTTAACTTTTTATTTAATTTATTTCTACAAGCTGCCTTTCTTAAAAAATGCCTTAATATTTGGTCTAAGGATAAGAACAATTTCAGAATTATTGTACATTTACAAAACATATGAAAATTACATATTACACTTTATTATTTTATAATTAATAGAATAAAATATATTAAACATAAAGTAAGAAATTAATAAAAAATACATTAAAAGTAATTCAAGAATTTATATTCTTTACAAGACTTGACAAAAATACTGTGACTGTGATGCTATCAGATATGGTGCTAAAGAATTATCATATTTATGTACCATGCAGTGTTGGGTAAGTTACTCTAAAAAAAAGTAATTCATTATTAGTTACTAATTACATCTTCAACGTTGTAATTAGATTACTGTTCTAATTACTCTCTCTAAAAAGTATTGCGTTATTTATTAGTAATTACTATCTAAATCCTATATCAGCCATGACCAGTTGAACAATACAAGGAAAGACATGAAACGGTTCTTTTAATTCTTTCAAATAAATAACATAAAATTGCATAAATTATTCTTGAACTGACCCAAAAAAAAAAAAAAATTAAAGGGAGAATGTTACATTAAAAAAACATACATTTTAACATTATGTTACACTTTGATGTTAAATTAACTATTGTTTTATATTGCTCTATAGTCTATACAGTATTTAATGCAATTACATCCAAATTACATAATAATGTAGCATCCCCTGAGCGGCGTGGAGAGAACAGCAGCCCCGGCTGAACGGCACTCTTCCGACCGCCGGTTCGGGGCGCCTGTCTGCGGCCTGAGCCCGGCGTGCCGCGGGGAGTAAACATACTGGACCGGCAGGCTGTTTACAAGGGACCGAAACTCATCCAGAACCAACGAGACGCGATAAACTTTGGAAACCTTTTACCGCGCGCTCACTACCGTCAAGCGCACACAATGTGCGTCATTCGAATGCGCATGCGCTCATGCCGCTGATCCTGAAACAGCTTTCAATTGGAAGTGCATTTTTCTGTTCTAAAGAAGGGGGTGTCCCAATACTTTTGTCTATATAGTGTATGTACAAGTCAGTGGTGTCTGGTGATGAGTTTTTGGCTCAAGGTCTGCATTTACAGTCACACCAGAGGTGTTCAACTGGGATTAGGACTTGGTTTTATGCAGACCAGTCAAGTTCTTCCACACTGACTGAATCAATCATTTTCTTTTTGAACCTTGTCTTATACACAGAGGCATTGTCATGTTAGAATAGAAAAGGGTTCTGTCCAAACTGTTGCTATAATATTAGAAGCACACAATTTCCTAGAATATCATTATATGCTTTAACATTAAGATTTGCACGCATAGAAATTACTAAAGTAGTCAAACCTGTTCATTAGAAGGGGCGACCCAATACTTTTGGCAATATAGTGTATGTTTATAATAACATTGAATTATATAATGAATATAATTTTAATATAATGCAATATGCCTCTATATTTTCATCTTCATACTTAAATATGTATATGACAAATAAGTATAAGAAAAACAAAACTACACAAATACAAAACATAAAAGTAAACCGAATGTATTTCGAAAATGTCGTAGTACTATACTGTGGTTGTTTACGCGGTCGAGGCGCTAGATGGCGCAGTGCAGCGCCTGCGATCTCTGCAGAGGCGCAGAAGAAGAGAGCGCTCGTCCAATGGAGCAGCGGTGGAGAGCAGCAGTCTTCTCCTGAACACCTCTCCCATGGCTTAAACCAGCACTTTTCTCAAGGCCTGTCATATACGGATTATGCAGTAGGTGTTTAACAGCTTTACTAAACTGTAAAACGGGTCTAAAGCGCTGCGTGTTGAGTGTATTTGAGATCAGAGTGTGATGATGAGCTCAGTGACTCAGGCCGCGCGTATATTTGACCTGCAGGATTCTGAGGAGTCTTGATATATTCAAAGAAAGACTAATGAATTGATATGTGGTTGCACTGCACAGAAACTAACCTGCTTTTCCTGTCTGTGGCTCAAATCATAGTGAGTTACCTACCTAGGAAGCAATATTGGGACATTGTAGACGCGTTTAAATTGAACGTCTGAATTGAATCGACTGATTGAACATGCACATGATGCTCAGATGTTGAATCGAATGTTGGAACACGTTTATGATGCTCAAAAATGAATCGAACGTTCAAATTGAATCATATTCCTGCTTGCTTATGATTCATGAAAATCGATTCAAATATTCCAAAAATACGTATGATTCCCTATGATCGAATCATATATGCAAGCATGCCCAATGATTCCCTAAAATCAAATCAAATATTCGAGAGCATGCTGATGCTTCCCTAAAGTCGAGTGAAATATTCAGTCATGCTTATGGTGTCCTAAAATCGAATCAAATATTCGAGCACTCTTATGATTCCCTGAAATCAAATAAAAAATTCAGTATGCTTATGATACCCTATAATCCTTGAAATTGAATCTAATATTTCGAGCACTCATGATTTTCTAAAACCGAATCAAATATTCAAGCACTCGAGCACTTTTATGATTCCCTGAAATCAAATTGAAAATTCAGTATGCTTATGATGCCCTAAAATCAAATCAAATATTAGAGCACTCTTATGATTTCTTAAAAATTGAATAAAATATTCAGGCGCACTTATGATTCCCTGAAATCAAATCAAATATTCAAACATGTTTATGATTCCCTAAAATTGAGTCAAACATTCTAATTGATATGATTTCCACTGATGAGACTCGGCCAGTGAATGCTGTGAATCCATACATTAGTCTATATGTTGGATTTTTTCCCCCACATTGCACACCATTAATGGCTGTGAGTAGAGATGTATGATACTATGTGTGTGTTATGTGTCTCCACCAGGAGATGAAGCGGGTGCGGACGGAGCAGATCCAGTATGCGGTGACCCAGTACCTGAAGAGGAGGCAGTACGTAGACACCGATGGTTCTCTGAAGGGGGCCAAACTCTCCCAGTCCTCTGAGGAGATGGCAGCCAGTCTGACGGGTGACTTTACACTTTAAATCAGGGTTCCTCAAATCTTTCCCTGGAGGGCCAATCTGCTGCAGAGTTTAGCTCCAACCCTGATCAAACTCACCTACCTGTGATTTTCTAATGATCTTGAAGACTCTGATTAGCATGCTTAGGTGTGTTTGATTGGGGTTAGAGCTAAACTCTGCAGGAGTGGGCCAGATATGAGGATCCCTGCTTTAAATGAACACTGGTCTTTAACTCTAAATAACAGTGATAGCGATGCTCGTCTTCTCTCTCCTCTCTCTCTGTTGTGAGCAGTTCAGACAGAGTCCAGCTGTGCGAATGTGGTGTCTGCAGCCCCCTGTCAGTCTGACCCGCAGCAGTACGAGACCCAGTTCTCCAGACTGCGCTCCTTCCTGCAGGGTGAGAGATGAACTCCTCATAAACACACTTTAATTCATTCGAGTACATTCACTGGTTTTAACAGCTGTTTTCTCTCAGATGCAGAAGCTCCATTAGTGAAGGAGGTGAGCGGCGTCTTGTTTCCTCTCTTCCTCTACCTGCACCTGGACATGGCGCGGTGTGGCCTGAAGGGGGCGGTAGACTCGTTCTACTGTCGCTTCCACTCGTTCTTCCAGCAGGACCCTGAGCAGAAAGCTATTGTAGACCTGCTACGAGGAGCCGTCACGCCTCAGGTCAGTTGCTTTACTGTTAAAAGTATGTGTTATGATGAGACTGACCAAACTTCATTTCCTATCGTTCTTTGTGGCATTGATTTAAATACATCAATAAAGCATCAGTTACTCACCAAATGCACATATTTTGTTCTAAATTGTTACATTAGCACTGAAGCCATGTTTAGAATGAACTATTAGTGTACTATCGTCTGAATACTTTGTAGTGCAGACTGTATACTTGTTAGTATAACAGTGGATTATGCCACAATAAATGTGTCAAACAATAGTGTGCTACTTTGTCACATGACCCCATCATGTGGAGTTATGTTCAGTTATTAAATTTATATTTGTATTATATATTCAGTTATTACACACACACGTATAGATATATATGTGAAGAAATAACACACACACACATATATATATGTGTGTGTATATATATGTGTGTATATATATATATATATATATATATATATATATATATATATATATATATGAAATTTTATCACGAGTGCTCAAATATTTGATTTGTTTTTAGGCCATCATAAGCATATTGAATGTTTATTTGATTTCAGGGAATCATAAAAGTGCTCGAATATTTGATTGGATTTAAGATTTTAGAAATTTTTATATTTTTATTTTATTATATTATTCATCTATTTCATTTTTTTATAGTTTTATTTTGTTATATATATATATATATATATATATATATATATATATTTTTTTTTTTTTAAATTTAATTTTTTATATTTTTATTTTGTTTTATATATATATATATATATATATATATATATATATATATATATATAAACATATGCGCAAATAAAAAAGCAACTTTAAATATCTATGTACATTATAATAATATAAATAAATAAAAATGAATATAAAAAATAAATATATAATTTAAATTATAATGTATTCAAATCAAAAAGCAAATTTACAAATAAATATAAGTAAATATAATAACCGCGTTAAAATAAAATATAAAAAGTAAATAATGAAAATACAAAGTGAATAAAATAAAGTAATAAATATACAAATAATAAATATAATTTAAATAAAAAAAATAAATAATGTGTGTGTGTGTATATACACAGTAGGCACATTGGATTGTGGGATGCAGTATTCCACAGCAGCAGGGAAGTTGTCATTCTCCCAGTATGCCAAAACCTTTTTTCTTTGGTCTTGCAGGATGTGACCTCAAACCCTAAACTCTGCTCGCTCCTGGACCACAAGTATGTGGTGCACCTGACGGATCAAGCCTACAGCTACCTGCTGCGTTACCTGCAGAGTGACGACAACAGCGCCATCTGCTGGGCGCTCAGCACACATGTGCAGGTACGAGCAGCAACGAGGGAGTAGTCAAAGAAAACCAGTTGACCTACATCACAAGAGTCTTTGTCTTCTCTGTAATTAGTCATTCCTCTCCCCTTGTCTCAGGTGGAGGTGACAGCAGCGCGCCGAACCGACTACCAGCTGTACGGCGCAGGGACAGGAGTGGGAAACACCACCTCCACTTCCTCTTCCTCCGCCTCATGGGCGGCGGTGGACGGGGCGGAGCGCGTGGAGGTCACAGCGGGGTTACCTCAGAACGAGGCGGCGCTGGAGGCGCTGCAGGACTGCGTAAAGCGCGTGCGAGAAGGCCCGCCTTCGCTCACCACCGTCTGCTTCTACGCCTTCCAGCACACCGATCAGCTGCTGAACGCGGCCGAGGTTTCAGCGGACAGCCGCTTGCTGGCGGCCGGCTTCGATAACTCTGCTGTCAAGCTGTGGAGCCTGCGGGCCAGGAAGCTGAAGGCGGGACCTCACAGGGCCGATGTGTCAAAAATAAGACTCGCTTGTGATGTGCTGGAGGAGGAGGTGAGTGACAGCTGTCGGTCTCTCTAGGTTTAGGCTGCTGATGGATAGTCATTCATATCAGCAGCACATCTAATGGAGCTGAAAGATAAATGATGGGTCTGGACATTGTTCATTCTTTTGACGTTTTCAGTATGTGTCTTACAAGAATTTTATTATTGTTATTATTTATAATTTTTAAAATATTTTTTATGAATACCTCACTTTGATCAAAGAGTCTTTTCAAGCAGAAGTACAGAAGTAAAATATATAATAACTTAGAATGGACATAAACACCACAACTAAATGAACAATATTTTGATATTGAACAATTTTGAATAATTGATTTAATTTTATACTAATATAAACATACATGTTAATAGATAGCAAAATGTACATATATTAATGACATTTTAATGCTGTTTTTGCATAACTAAAGAACTAATAACTACACTAAATGGAAGCCATTTAGCGCCGTTAAGATTTTCTGCCATGTGACATTTTTTCTGAGACACACTCTCATTACTGTAATGCAAAAAATACAATGAGATATTTAAATGGTATTTAAATATTTAAAGTTTTTTTTAATTTTCATCATGGTAGTATCTGTTTACTATGGAAGCCCGTTTCCGTCACAGAATAAAAAAATAAAAAAGGTAATTGCGACTTTTTATCTCATAATCCTGACTTTTTTCTCACAATTGTGAAATATAAACTTGCAATTATTCGGAGAAAATATCAGTCTTTTTTTCTCCTCTGGACTTTATGAATCGCAATTGCGAGTTTATATCTCACAATTCTGACTTGCGGGATACAAACTCACAATTACCTTTTTTATTTTTTTATTAAGTGGCGGAAACAGGCTTCTATAGTTTACTGGTTTTAATTTATATTAAAAAAACTGCTTTTATTTTAAATATCAAATTAAACAATAAAATAATCAATTAAGCGCACACTCCCCTATTACACCTGGATGTTTCGCAAAAAAAAAATTATTTATTTTTTATTTTATTCAAACAATCTCTCATTTTAAAAGTTTTTGTTCAGGTTCAAAATGTTACAGTAGAATACAGTATAATTTACAGTAAATTAACACTTTTTTCTTTACTAAATGAACAATGATATTTTATAAATGACTCAAATAGACATAAATGCTAATAAATAACCATATTTACGTACAAAAATATAAGATTTTAAACCTTGTACGATGGCACAGATTTCAGGACGATTTTGAGTAAATCCAACGAATATTTGAATTACAAAGTAATATTTAAATTACTTCGTGTTGTTTTTATATCAACATGATATCAAATATATTGTAAGTATATTGCATTAATTGCTCAAAAGTCTGATTAATTGTATGTCAATACAGATACTCTTCTACTATATTTGCTGTTATATTATGTTCATTTTTAGGTGGTTTAATGTGTTTTCATCCATTTTGAGTTTTTCACATGTATCTTTATTTCTAATCAGGCGGATGACGAGGATGCTTCAGGCAGTGAGATAAAGACCCTGCGCGCTCACAGTGGCCCCGTTTACCGCACAGCGTTCCTGACGGACGGCTCTGGCCTGCTGTCCTGTTCGGAGGACTCCACCGTTCGCTTCTGGGATCTGAACAGCTTCACCAACACCGTCCTGTACCGCGGCCACACCTACCCCGTCTGGGACGTGGACGTCAGTCCCTGCAGCCTCTACTTCTCCACAGCGTCCCACGACCGCACCGCTCGCCTCTGGAGCTTCGCGCGCACATATCCTCTCCGTCTGTACGCCGGTCACCTCTCTGACGTCGACTGTGTCAAATTCCACCCCAACTCCAACTACGTCGCAACGGGCTCCGCGGATAAAACCGTGCGCCTGTGGAGCACGCAGCAGGGGGCGTCTGTGAGGCTGTTCACTGGGCACCGCGGGCCCGTTCTGTCGCTTGCATTCTCACCCAACGGAAAGTACCTAGCGTCGGCCGGAGAGGACCAGAGACTGAAGCTGTGGGACCTGGCGTCTGGCAGCCTGTTCAAAGACCTGCGGGGTCACACCCACAGCATCACCAGCCTCTCCTTCAGCCTGGACAGCAGTCTGGTGGCCTCCGCCTCCATGGATAACTCCGTGCGAGTGTGGGACATTCGCAGCGCTCATGGCTCCGCCCCCAGCGACGGCTCCAGCAGCGAGCTGATTGGACAGTACACAGGAAGCACTAGCAACATCCTCAATGTGCAGTTCATGGCCTGTAACCTGCTGCTGGTGACGGGAACCGCGCTGGAGAAACAGGAACAGTGAGAGTGCGTGGGTCAATCTCAACAAAACACGTCCGGGTCATATTTCACCCCATAATCATGAGTTCAGGATAACTGGCTCATTTTTTAACCTCCAAGTAATCTGAATGGCAAAATGCGTCCCAGTTTATCTGAATTCATCCTGTAAGTAAAATGAAGCCATTTAGCTCCATTTTTTTGTATGGTGACATTTTTATGACAAACCTATACCTAAGTTCTCATTACTGCAATGCAATAGTTTGAATGGTAAGGTATTTATCAGGATGGTATTTGTTGTGTTGCCCTTTATGTTGATTCAACTAAATAATTAAGCATATTCGTTCCTGTTCTTTATTGTGTCTAGACATTAACTGTGAATTTAATTCTGTATGAAGTATAAAATTAATTCTGCATAAAGTAGTTCAACAAATATTTATGAATTCATAATTTACAGTATTTTTATTTTATTAAAGGAAGTACAACAAATACTATCTTGATTTTCATTATTATTATTATTATTATTATTGGCATTACAATAAGAATTTGGGTGACAATTGTCATAAAAATAATGTCATCTTAATAAGCTTTATTTTCTTTGAGCAAAATATTTTTCTTGTCTTTTTCTTTTTTTTTTTTTTTTTTTTTTTGGTGAAATATGGCCTGGGTTATTGACGGCTTTTCTTGAGATTCACCGATTGTGTTTTATAAAGTGAGTGTTGATGTTTTGGATTATTTTTGTTATGATGTGTGTTGATGCCTCTAAAGGTCAGAGGTGTAGCCTGCTGTTTTCATACAGATGTAAATATTAGACATATATATTTTTTCTGAAAACGTTAGTTATTTTTCAGTTCGGCTAATTTCTGTTGTAAGTTTGCTGTTGTTTGTTGATGGCCTGTGTTTCTAAAGGTAAGCACATTCAGCACTGTTCTCCTGGACATTCACCAGGAAGCCAGATAAACTGGATTCATCCTACTTTAGGCAGAAAAACAGTCCTGATGAAGCAATCAATTCCTTCATCCTAGTTTTTATTCCCCCGATCACTAGGGAGTGAGTTTAGTTTAACTACAACAAAAAACCGTCCCCAGGAAAGCTCAAGATAAAAAAAAAAAAAATTAATTTAGATGCCACAGTTTGTCTTTTGTAGCCTTTTGTATGGATGAACTGAATGATCTGAGTTTCCTTGAATTTGATTTTGCAACCCTGCACTTAGTTTTGTATGAAGCAAGTCAGGTTTCTCCGTTTGAAGTTTTCTTGGTGGTCAACCACACAATCACTGAATGTTTGTCTTTAACAGTGAAGAAAAAATGACTTTTGTATTGTTTGGTTCCTTCAAAGAAATGTTTTTGCATCATTCTGATACTTGTAAATATATTTTTATAACATTTCATGGTTGTCTGGATCTCATTTTTGATGTTGCTAATCTGATTAGTACAGTGATACCATAGTAAAGTTCTCAAGCAGGATCGGATCCACCTCCTCGCACACAGGCGTGGCCGCTTTCACCCAAACCAGTTCTGCTCTTGATGGGCGTGACGCCAACCTGACGAGCCTGTCCGTCGGCCAGAGTGGCTGAATTTGTCTCGCGCACACTCTCAAACGCTAGCTTACTGCTCCAGACGAGCGTCACGAGTGTCCTGTCTGTGGTTTTGGAGCTTGGCTTGCGGCCGGTTTGAAGATGCCCTACAGTGTGACTCTGCCGAGTGGCTCTGGGCAGGCGACCCTAGTGGAGAGCACACAGGCGGACGGGAAGACGTTTGAACAGCTCCGCCTGGAGTGTTTGCAAAAGGGGAAGCTGTTTGAGGATCCAGATTTCCCAGCCGTGGATGACTCGCTCTTCTTCAGCCAGAGGGTCCCGGTTAACTTTGAATGGAAGAGGCCGGGGGTAAGATTCACGCTCATTTTTGACACCTGGATAAGGTGCATACGGTAATTAGAATAGGATGAATTGGGTAATCTGGCACATTTATGCACTTTTGACTTTAATAAGTTACTGCAGTGTCAACCAGCACTTGATCACCTCAAACAAATCACATGACAAACCAGCTGGATTTGATGGAGCAAGATCTCATAGTGGAGCAGAAAACCCTAAATGTTGTTTCTTTCATAGAAATTGGCACTGCAGAGGGAATTGTGGGTGAATTTAATGGGGTAACCGATGTAATCTATATAGCATAAAGTTGACAATTGTCTAGAATTGTCAAATCTAAAGCATTTCCTTCTCTGATGCTCCTCCTGTTCATGTATGGATGAATGAATGGAAGTGGTTTTTATGGTTAGTAATTACTAAAGGTTTCTTCGTAGTATTATGCACATTCCAAAAACATTAAGATTATTTTGACCTTTATGGCACAGGACTTCTAACTTTGTGTGCAAATTGGATGTTATAGAATGCGATTATGGCACTTTAAAACTCGTCCTGCAAGTTAATTCCAGGCCTCGAATCAACCAGCCTTATGAACACACCGTAACTTTATTCTCTAATATTTCACGTTCGTTTGAGTGTCAATGTCTAACATCACAACAGAGATCATATTTGTGCATAAAGTAGATTTATGAAGTCATGAAGCCACTGGAGACACGTGCAGCAGTTCAGGAATGCCGACTGAATTTTGTCATGCACGGAATGCACTGTTTATTTAGTCTTGAGTGACTGAATGGAAAGTGGATGTAGGTTTTATGGAAGTAGACTACTGGGTTGAGTTTAAGAACAGGTTATCAGTAGTTGTGACAAATGATCTAAGATGATCCACACCCCTCCTTCACGCTTGTAAAACTTTAAGGACCTCTGAATGAAACTACAGCTGCATTTCATTCCAGGGCGTTCCTGCAGAGAGTGTGGAGTATGAAGAGTGGGCTTGCGTTAGAATGTGAACACACCTCACACAGGCATCATGGGCGTTCACATGTCTACCTCTGTCTCTAATCAAACACTTCATTAGATCTACAGTAACGGCAGATCATGTGATGTGCTGTATCTTCTGGAAATGTCCATAAAAATAGCTCAAGTTCTCAAATGCTGTTGTATAAACAACCTACAGTACCCAACTCTTCTGTCATTACTGCATTCAAAACATTTCTAAAAATGGATGGATGCATAAATAGCATGACAGGTGGATGTTCGATTGATATTTTTTCTCTGATCTTTTCAAATTCAGGAAATCTGCAAAGACCCACAATTCATCACAGGAGGAGCCACCAGGACAGACATCTGTCAGGGGCAACTGGGTATGTTTTCCTGTTGTTTCAGCTTACTAAAGTGGTTTATGACCAAATGAAACCCTAATCTGAGCAAAACACTTCCAATGGCCAAAGAATAAAATGATGGATCAGTGTTGGGGAAATTTACTTATAAAATTTATGCATTAGAATATTGCATTACTCTATGAAAAAGTAACTAATTGCATTACTTAGTTACTTTTTATGGAAAGTAATGCATTACATTACTTTTGCATTACTTTTTGTCACCTAGGCTGGGCTCACTTGTTTGTTTTTTAATAACAAAAACCCAAAAGTTATATTCTTTGGCAACTTTAAGGGCCCTTTCACACCAAAAGTGAAATTAATAAGCCGCAGGCTGAAGGAAGTGCCTCTGGCACCTCACTCACGATCGAGGAGAGGTGTATTTTGTTGTAATTTAAAAGTAATGCGTTACTAGTTACTTTAAAAAGTAATCTGATTACGTAACTTGTGTGGCATGTAATGCGTTACCCTCAGCACTGTGATGCATTAATACTGATCCTGTTATGATCTCCATGCATGTTGCCCTTCATGTATGGCATAAAGGAGACTGCTGGTTGTTGGCAGCGATTGCCTCCCTGACCCTCCATGAGGACACACTGAACAGGGTCGTACCACACAACCAGGGCTTTGATCGTGGCTACGCTGGAATCTTCCATTTCCAGGTGTGTCCCACTCTCTGAACACTCTACAGTTTTCCAATGACCTTCGAATTTAACCAAACTCACCTTGTTGTGCAGTTCTGGCAGCATAATAAATGGATGGATGTGGTGGTGGATGACAGACTCCCATGTGTGAGGAACAAACTGGTGTTCGTCCACTCCGCTGACCAGACTGAGTTCTGGAGTGCACTTCTGGAGAAGGCCTATGCCAAGTATGCTCTTGAGTTTACAAAACAAGATACACCTTGACGTCTTGTCATGTCTAGTTTTGAGGCGTCAAACCTGTTTGTGTAAGTCAATCATCTGCTGTGCGTCTCACAGGCTGAACGGCAGCTATGAATCTCTGAAAGGAGGAAGCACCATGGAGGCGATGGAGGACTTCACGGGCGGCGTGGGCGAGATGTACGAGACGAAGAACGCCCCCAGCAACCTCTTCATCATCCTCAAGAAAGCTGTGGAGAGAGGATCAATGCTCGGCTGCTCCATTGATGTAAGTAAAGCTTTGTTGGATTCAAAGTGATCAGAGGCACATTCAGCTGTTCTTGAATTCCAGATGTTTGTGTTTTTTGCGTCTCACTAGATCACAAGTTCTGCTGAATCCGAAGCACAAACCACTACTGGTCTGGTTAAAGGCCACGCTTATTCCATCACTGGAGTGGAGGAGGTAACCACAGCATCTTCATCCCTTATTTTGCACAGATTCACTCTTTATTTTCTCTTTTTTATCTCTTTCATCTTGTCTCCTCAGGTCAATTACAGAGGAGCAAAGGTCCAGCTGATTCGTGTTCGTAACCCCTGGGGTCAGGTGGAGTGGAACGGACCCTGGAGCGACAAGTAAGCGTCCACTAATGGTGTCCATTTATTTAATATGAACTCATAGCAAAACATCATACAGATCTTGTCATTAGCTATGTTTCCAACCTATTATTTTTATGTGATTTCTGGGATATTGCATGAAAAAAAATGTATATGCTCATAAAAAAATCAAGAGTTCAACTGAGGTGGATAATTTTTTCATTCAATATGAAAACATGAGCATTAAATATGATGGAAGCATATTTACGATAAATTTTCGATTCATGGATGTGCAAAAAAAAAACACGTGACTTTGCCTCAACAGACAGTCTAATCAAAGTGAACTCAGAACTCATTGTATTCCCAAACATTTGGCATCCGCCTCTAAACTCAAGATAACATGACAGCATTTGTTGTTCAGTGTTGGGGGTAATGCATTACAAGTAACTACTTAATCAGATTACTTTTTTCAAGTAACTAGTGAAGTTACATTACTTTTTAATTTACAAGAAAATATCATTAATTTTTCAAAGAAGTAACACCAGTTGCTTTTTTTCCCATTTATTGATTGACAGCTCTCCTGTCCCCATGTTGAGAGAAATCGGGTGTAAGATGTTACTGTAGCTCTAGAATAAAAGCGAACATGCATTAATTCATCTCACTCGCAAAAAAAAAAAAAACTGATTCAGCATTACTCAAAATGAATAAAAACAGTGAAATGCAACTCAGAATATGACGCAAACCTGCAATAATTAAATAACAAAAATATCCTTTATGTATTTAATCCCATTTTATTAACCTATGTCTTTGCTGCTGACCTTCAATGATCCAATTCAACCATTCTATTAAGCAAAAATTTCTGCTTCTTTTTTTTATTGCTGAAGTGTGTTGAACTACTTCTTCTTCTACATTCTATTGTACAGAGGTGAATTTACTTTCCCTTCAGCCTGAGGCTTATTCATTTCACTTTTGGTGTGAAAGGGCTTTTACGTTTGCCAAAAACAAACAAGCAAACCCTGCCCAGATTTAAAAAGTAACGCAAAAGTAACATAACGCATTACTTTCCATAAAAAGTAACGTAATTAGTTACTTATCTAGGGAGTAACACAATATTGTAATGTATTACTTTTAAAAGTAACTTTCTCCAACACTGTTGTTGCATTTCGTCTGTGCGCTCTGAGATTTATTATGTTGGAAAAAAGAGCCAGAGGCTTCCCCGGTTGCAGCAACTTTATTCTATTTCATTATTGATACTGCGTCTCCTTGTCTTTCAGCTCAAGGGAATGGAATGCCATTGACAGTTCAGAGAAGAAACGACTGCTGCACAACTCCCTGGATGACGGAGAGTTCTGGTACGTACGACCAATCAGATACAGAGTCCAGTTCACATCAGGCTGATTCCTCTTAAGAGAATCATGATCTGATTCAGTGTGCTCATTCAGATGTGTGGTGAGAACTAACATGACTTGCTGTGTTGTAGGATGGAGTTCGGGGACTTCAAAGCCAACTACAATAAGATCGAGATCTGTAACCTGACTGCAGATTGTCTGTCAGACGACGTTAGGAAGAAGTGGGAAGTGAATCTGTTTGAGGGCAACTGGATCAGGGGCTCCACTGCTGGCGGCTGCAGGAACTACATCGGTCAGTATCATGTAGCAAACTCCACACAGATTTCATCAAAAGCTTGCATGCTAATCCATTTATATGTGAGACCTAGCAATTTCACTATTTAGATTTGCTTAGACCTATATTTGTGTTCTTGATCACGGTTTTCAGACACATTCTGGACAAACCCCCAGTTTAAGCTTCGTTTGGACCATCCGGATGATGGTGACAAGCTGTGCAGCGTCATTGTGGCCCTGATGCAGAAGAACCGCCGTCGGCTCAGGAAAGAGGGGCTTGACTTAGAGACCATTGGCTTTGCCATTTACGAGGTGAGGGAGATGTAATACTGTATTGGAAGATTGGGTTTGAAGAACTTCATTTAGTGCCTCTTGCTCCACTGAAGTCTGCTCACTTACCGTACCCATAGGCTCCTGATGATCAAGACCACCAGGGGAAGGACTTTTTCCGCTACAACGGCTCTAAAGTGCGGAGCCGTACTTACATCAACATGAGGGAGGTGTCCGAACGCTTCAGACTGCCGCCAGGAAACTACCTGGTGGTGCCCACCACCTTCCAGCCGCACCACGAGGCTGACTTCCTAATCCGGATCTTCTCAGAGAACAAAGCTGGAGCCATGTATGTCCATGCAAATACTCTTCAGTGTTATAAGCTGGATTTTAAAGCAAATTTCAGCCAAACATGAAAGTTCTGTCATTATTTACTCACATTTACTCATGTCTTTCAAAACTCATATGCTGTTATTTTTTCTGGGACCACAAAAGGAAGAATTTTAAAAGAATCTTCATGCAGCTCTTTTCATAGCGAACATGTTGATGCAGCTCCAAAAAACACAAAATTGCACCATATAAGTATTACATGACTCATAGCATTATATTGCACTATAAGTCATTTAACTTTGTTTGATGGACAGGCTGAAAGGCATTATTCACAAATAATCTGTGCGTGCATGTGTGTGTAGGCTATATATATTAGGGTTTATATATTAAGCTAACCGAGACTTGTCATAGCGCTTGCATTTTGTTGCTCTTTTGTTGGTTTTGATTGCTTCTATTGTCCTCATTTGTAAGTTGCTTTGGATAAAAGCATCTGCTAAATGACTACATGTAAATGTGTGTGTGTGTGTGTGTGTGTATATATATACACACTGGCAGTCCATATGATCACTATAGTTATATATACATATATAAACATTATATATATATATATATATATATATATATACACAACTACAGTGAACTATTCACTGTTCAACTATTTATAAACACAGGTTTTTGCTTCAGTGCATTTTGGAAACATTATTTCCATAAAATAACACTCAAAAAACAGAAACTATTATTTATTATTAGTCAGATGGTGGTCAGTACAGTAGTTCCTCTGAGTATACTCAAATGCATACTCATTATATCCCGTAGATTTAGTTTTACACCAAATAACTGTACAATGTAATGTGTTTTGTGTTTGCAGTGAGATGGGAAACACCATTCAAGCAGATCTTCCAGAAGTGAGTCGGTTCATGGTTCACTTATAGTCTCTCTGTGAGCTGGGAAAGACTCGTTTACTGGACGTCAATAGTTCGGCATACACTGATGTTGTTTGCTAAATGTGTGTGTGTGTGTTTCTGTCTGATTTGCGAAGCCACCGAAGCCAAACCCACCTGAGGAGCAGACGGATGAGGAGAAGGGCCTGAGGAGACTGTTTGAACAGATTGCCGGATCGGTAAGAAACGGAAAACTCCAGTCAACCGTTTATTTACCGCAGGGTTTCCCAAAGCGAACTGCAGGGTGTCGATGAAAAGTTGATGAAAAACTAATAATTAATTGAATCATAAAAATGTTAAATCAAAATAAACAACGAATTAAAAAATTAAAAAAAAAAAAAAAATCTCAATATTAAAAAATGTATTTGTTTACCTGCACGTCATGTGAGCATTAACCGACATAAATGTGCTATTAAATGATTGAAATATTAACTTAAAATCTTAGGAGGGCACTTTAAGTAAATATTTTAGGTCAAATTATTAAAATAATAATAAAAAAAGCAAGTTAAAAAGCGTATTAAAAAAAAATGTTGTTTGTTTACCTGCACGTCATGTGACCATTAACCGACATAAGAGCAAATGTGCAATCATGCGAGTGTTATTCAATTATTGAAATATTAAATTAAAATCTTAGGAGGGCACTTTAAGTGACTATTTTAGGTCAAATGATTAAAATAATTTAAAAAATTAAAAAGCGTATTAAAGTTTTTTAGTTTGTTTACCTGCACGTCATGTGACCATTAACCGACATTAGAGAGCAATGAATGTGTTATTAAATTATTAAGATGATAAAGGTTGACTGAAAAAGGGAATCCTTGCCTTCTGTAGTTAGTGCTTCAATATAAAAACAGACCGAGCGCGCCCTCGTCTGGTGTAATTGTGAATTACTGTATGTTTTACACTGTTCCCTATGTCTCTATGTAGGATAAAGCCATCAGCGCCAGAGAACTGCAGCATGTGCTGAACAATGTTCTGAGCAGAAGTGAGTCTGTCAAGCCCTTTAATCTAATAGTAGTAATACAACAGAAAGCCAACATGCAACTGTCTCTCTGCAGGGAAAGAGGTGAAGTTTGATGGTCTGACCCTCAATACCTGCCACAGCATCATAAACCTGATGGATGTATCCTCTCAGCAGCCGTCCATTTGTTATTAATCTAGAGTTTAATTACAGAAATCTAACACATAAACCCTCTGATGTGAGTTTTACATCTTTGATATGTGAATATTATTTTGAGCCATTGTTGCTGAGTTTTCCTGAACCGAGTGCAGGTGGATAACACAGGAATGCTGGAATTTGAGGAGTTCATAGTCTTCTGGGATAAGCTGAAGAAATGGATCGTAAGTTACAGAATCATCCAGAATATCACCATTTTTCTCAGACTGAAATTCCCACAGAGAAACTGTTGTGTCGTGTGCTGTTGTAGATGCTGTTCCTGTCTTACGATACGGATCGTTCTGGACGCATGTCATCCTACGAGCTCCGCAGTGCTCTTAATGCTGCAGGTAAACACACAGGACAGTCCTATAATGAATTGTTACAGTGCAATTTAAACACAATTGTTTAGAAATCAGTATTTTATCTGCCCTCGTTTGTGTTTTCTTCATTCAGGCATGCAATTGAACAATAAGATTCTGCAGTTGCTGGGTCTGCGGTTTGCAGATGAAAATTTTGACATTGATTTTGATGATTACCTGACATGCATTGTGCGTCTGGAGAACATGTTCAGTACGTAATGATGCATTACACCATGGTCTTAGAGTGATCTCTAATGTCAAATGCTAGGATTTCTTCTGTGTTGGACTGCAGTGTTTTTATATGATTGAAAACATGTGGAGTGTAAATAAAACCTGGCATTTAAATCTTATGTTACAGGAGTTTTCCAGGCATTAGATAAGCAGAAGAAAGGAGAGATCAGTCTTAACATGATACAGGTAAAACATCATTTTTAATGTTTCAAAATTAGTAAATGTTGCAATACGTGAACTACAACAGTTTCCCAATTGGTCTATACAACTTTTGGCAACTTTTTAAGGTACATATTGCTTTCAAAATTCATGTTTTGTGCATTTGGAGCTGTTTTCATACGTTTTAGTAGGTAGTGTTACTAATTCTTAATTCTTTAATAAATAAAAAAACTTGCAGTGAGGTCAAAGTTATTAACAAATCTTCATTTCTCCACAGTTCCTGATGTTGTCCATGAACATTTGAGGATTCAACAAAATCCAGCAGGAACAATGTGATTTTCACTGTTATGCTGAACAATTTTTACACACGTTTTTGTTTCTTTGTGGGGTCTTTCCCATTGCTACTGAATACTGATTTACATGAAAGTTTTACTGTAATTATTCAGTGAACAAATTCTCCAGTGTTGTGTTCATGATGGCACGTTTACTGTTATTTATCTGTGATTTGAGGCATATTCACCCTTTAGGGATGTTGCAAGAATTTGTAATAAGATGTATTATTCACAGAGCTGCTAAACCGCTAAGATTTCATCGCAAAGGTGCATGCATAAATGAACAAAGTCAGGAATATAAATGAATAAAAATGACAATCAAAAGCGTCCAATAACTGAAAGCTGTTTAATAAAAAATCTTTGTTTAATATTAAACAAGGTCCAAGCATTTTGTCAGTGATTCATCACCAGGAAAAAATAAAAAATAAACTAAACGGATAACGTATTCCTGGTTACTGAAATTAAACATTTTCAACAAATCAAGCAAGCAAATGAATTAACAAAAATGAAGGAACATACCAATCAAGGAGATTCATATCAACGTACATAGAAATATTAAGGGGTACAGTTTTACATTATGAAGTCTTCGTTTGTTAGTTTTAAAGAGAACACATTCCAAAGCCATGAGAAATATTGAAAAATATTTTAATAAAACATCAGGCACTGCAACAGTAAGAACACTCAAATATGTCCACCTTTTTCTTCAACGCGGAAGTAAGCCTATGGGTGAGACTTCCGGTTCATTAGCCGCTATCGGTAAATAACGAGGAGAATAACAACAAGCAGTAAACGGTAAAACTGTTTGCACTACAAACCAGTGTGTTCATAATTAAGATAATACATTAAAATAATATGATAAGACACCAATTTTCAATATCAAGCAGCAAAACGAACTGTTTCGTACAGCTAAAAATAACTGAACGTGGATGAGACCGGAAGCTAGACCCAGAGAATTTACAAATGGCCGCGCCCATTTTTACGTCAAGAAAAAGGTGGATAGGAAAAAAAAAACTTAATTAAAAGGCAAAAAGGCCAATGTAATGTGTGCTGGAATATAAAAGTTAACCATATAATTTCTCAGAATTTTTTTTTTTTTAATTGAATGCTTGAAAAAAAATAACAATTGTCATCGTCAAAACATAATACAACAATCGTTCAGGGACATTCAGTCTTTCAGTCCAAAGGAAGTGCCAAGTCCTTCAACAAAGTCATTGTTCTTATTGCTTTTATGTTCGTAGAGAACTCAATAGATTAAATAGGTTTATAAAATAAGCATAACTTTTTTTTTCCACATTCATGAAAGCCAAAAATGACATTTCTATAAGTAAATTCAAAATTAGGATTCACATAACATTTGATAAAGTCAAGAATGTCACACCAGAATGATGTTGTGTAAGAGCAATTCCAGAATAAATGTAAAGAAGTTTCATTGTTTTCTAAACAGAAAGAACAGTTGGTATTAATATCATTCTTAAGTCTTTTAAGAGAGCACTTATCCGGGTAAATTCTATGAATCAACTTAAATGCAATTTCTCTCATTTTGTTAGTAATTAAATATTTGTGAGGTAAAGACCAAACTTTCTTCCAGGGAATATCACTTACTAAACCATTCCAATAAGAGATTACATAAGGCACAGAAATAGACTCCATCTGAAACAAAACTCTAATTTTCTTATTGTTTTTTGACTTGGATGACGAAAGGCACTGTTTTCCAACAAATGTTTTACAAAGATCCACTGAGTGACATGAGATTGGAAAAGAAAGACCTCTAAAAAGCATGAGAACTCCATGTGGCACTGCATCAGCAACAACTGCAAACTCTTTCGGACTAACAGGAATTCCATGCTTAGCTAAAAACTCAGAGTAATTACAGATTGAACCATTTTGATTGAAAAGTTGAGACACAAAAATAATACCATTTTTAAACCAATTTTCAAAAAAAAAAGAGATTTGTGTTTATACAGTAGATTCTTGTTATTCCAGATTAGATACGAGTGAGGTGTAAAATTGTGTTTAAAAATGAGGGACCAAGCTAATAACATTTGCCTATGAAAAAGAGATAATTTGATAGGGATTTTCATGATGTTATAGTTACAGATTAATAAGAAACTTAAACCACCTAGTTTGGAAAAAACAACATTAGGGATCAGATTCCATATAGATGAGGGCTTATTGATACAGTTTTTTATCCAATTTATTTTAAAGGTGTTGTTTAAAGTGGTGAAATCAAGAAAGTTTAAACCCCCTTTCTCAATGGTGTTCATAAGTACAGATTTTCTAATAAAATGAGTTTTATTCTTCCAAACAAAGTTGAGAAGCATTGTATCAATCTTTTTAAGAATGGCAGTGTCAACATTCAAAGAGAGAGCAGCATATGTTAACCTTGACAAACCTTCAGCTTTGGCTAGTAAGATTCTTCCCTTCAATGAGAGATCACGCTGGAGCCACATATTCAGTTTTTTCTATAATAACACCTAAATAAGATACTCGAACTTTGATTAGAATATTACAAATTTCTGACTAATTACATTCTTTGATGGACATCAGTTCACACTTTGAGAGGTTCAAGAACAGGCTTGATGCTTTGGAGAATTGCTGGATACACTTTAATGCTAAAGGAACTTGGTTAGCATTTTGCAAAAAAAGATTGGCATCATCAGCCAGTTGACTGATGAGTATTTGTTTGTCAGCAATAGAGATACCACAAAGACCACTATTAGAAATATAAGAAGCAAATATCTGGGAAACTACTAAAAATAAATAAGGGGATAATGGACACCCTTGCCTAATACCACGTGACAAGTCAAATCTAGGAGAAGTACCATATTTTAATTTAATTGTGCTACTACAGTTGTAATATAGAGTTTTTACTGCCTTACAAAAATATTCACCAAAACCAAATTTTTCCACTGATTTAAATATAAATTTATGTTCAACTGAATCAAAAGCTTTATAAAAATCCAGGAAAAGAATAAAACTATTATGTTCCAGCAAATCACTATAATCCAATAAGTCTAAAACTAATCTAATATTATTCATTATATGTCGGTCCCTCATAAATCCAGACTGAGTCTCATCTATAACAGTATCCAAACAATCTTTAAGTCTTTTAGCAAATATTATGGCGAAAATTTTATAGTCATTGTTAAGGAGTGTGATGGGTCGCCAGTTGTCTAAATTGGTGAGATCTTTCTTAGGTTTAGGAATTAAAGTTATGATACCTTGCTTCAATGTAGGAGGTAAAGCCTCTTTTTCAATACTTTCTCTAAAGACCTGAGTTAAAAAGGGAGTAAGTTCATCAGCAAATAATTTGTACAGCTCGGCTGTAAGTCCATCACACCCTGGGGACTTATTGTTTTTCAAACTCTTAATTGCTCTTTGTACTTCCTCAGGAGTAACAATGCTGTCACAAAAAAATCTGTCAGATATAACCTTAACATAATTAACCGAGTCTAGAAATGAGGACGTTGTCTGCTCTGAATACCTTGAACTATAAAGATTCTTATAAAAATTGGCACTGTAGTTTGCTATTTCCTTTGGATCTTTAACAATTTTGCCATCAACACAAAGTTGTTCAATTGTTGAGAGGGTAAAATTACGCTTTTCTAGTTTAAAAAAATATGCGGAATTGAGTTCTCCCTCTTCGAGCCATTTTTTCCTGGATCTTATATAAGCACCCCTAGCCTTTGATAAGTACAATTCATCCAATTTCATTTGCAAATCTGCAATTTCAGATTTTTCCTCTAGAGACATGCATTCAAAATTATTAGACTGAGATAATTTCATGATTAGGTTGTCTTCAAGAACCCTTCTTTTTTTGGCTAAAAGTGTTCCAACTTTTCTTAAATAATTTCTCAGAAATGTAGAATTCGTAAGGTAGCGTCCAACGTCATCATCAGTACGTCACGTCCCTCTTTTAGACTAAACCAAAAGCGATTCAGGGGTGCCTCTTGAACTAACGTTACAACGGTCGCGCCTGGTAGCGCTGTCATTTATCCGATCGCTTCAGTATATAGTTTTAAATCATATATATGTACAAATTGTAAATAGCACTATATAAAAATAATAACAGATTTTTAAGCCAGGAGGATTATCGCTCCTCCTTCAGTCAATCGGGATGGTATAGTCTCAAAAATGGCCGCTGTTGTCCATGTGTTTCGAGCTGACGGAAGAATTTCTATTATTTGATTCTTCGTTGTTTCCTTTTCATAACATAGATATTATTAAAGTCACTTCATACCTGAAATACAAAGGCTCGGATAATACAGTAGCTTGTAAGAATGGTTAGTAACTTTATATTTAGCTGTCAGGCTAGTGAATCCACTAAGTGTGTAAATCACGTTACACTGTTGGTTATTAAATAAACAATACAGTGTCTGTGCTCTAAAATAGACTTGTTTCAGTTAAGGTTTATTTAAATATCTATTTGTGTTGTGTTTTAATAAGACAGCAAGCAGTCTTATTATAATATTGAATGTGTTTATTGTAAAACATTTGACCCAAACACAAAACAAACCAAAAGTGACTAAAATGATCCTGTGGTCATGACAGATTTGTGTGTTGGCTGTATTATCATTGTGATCTGTCTGTCTCCAGCCTCACAGAAAGAAGAAAGCCTTCATCAATAAGAAGAGCGCTGTGTCCTTCCACCTGGTGCACAGAAGTCAGAAAGATCCGCTCGCAGCAGATGAGACAGCACCTCAACATGTCCTTCTGCCCGCTGCCAAGGTAAAACAAACACACCAAACAGGTTTGGTAGTGTTATGCCTTCATAACATTCAAATATCACCCATGACTGTGTCGCTTTTTTGTTGGCATTTGTTCCTGCAGGTGGAGGTGGAGAAGAGGAAGGAAGAACAGCGCAAGTTCGGCGTGTTTTTTGATGACAACTACGATTACCTTCAGCACCTGAGAGAGGCGCCCCAGCCCGCAGAGCTGGTCTCTGCTCCTCGCTTCCGCAGAGATGCGCGACCAAAACCTGCACAGGATGAGGAGGACATAGAGGAAGAGGACACCAGTGTCCCTGTAAGGCCATTTGGCAGCAGCTCCTCCATGCAGCCATTAAATCTCCATAAATGACAATATATTCTGCACACATGACGCTGATTGTGTCATTTTTAAAATGTATACTGGACTTTTAAAAGAATAGTCCACACAAAAATCAAAATACTCACCCTCATGTCATTCTAAACCTGTATGACTTTCTTTTTCTGTGCAACACAGCACAGTAAGAAAGTTTTTGTACTTTTTGGGGGATTTTTTTCCCACAAAAATTGCCTGGAAATGTCTCGTTTGGATACAATTTCACCAAATATTGGATTCAATCTTTGTATCTTATCTTTTTAACTTATATAAATTTGAATTTGTTGACCGTAGTCCTTGTTTATCTGAGCTTATGCATCTTATGCACCATTTTTGAGTGAATATTGCCAAAAATATCAACATAAAATTGCTGCATAAGCTCAGGACAGTAAGGCCTACGAGCAATCAATTTCAAAACGAAATACAAAACCTGTGCTAATTGAAAGAAAACAAGTTGACAGAAAAATTGAATCCAAGATTTGGTTCTAATATAGCATAACAACAGATAGAAAAGCTGTTTTTAAAAGGCCGGTCAAAAACACCATATTAGGTAAAGGATTTCAGCACAGGGTTTAATTCTTTTATGTTGACACATTTCCAATGAAAACATGAAATTGAGGAAGTTCTTATTAATAGCCATCAGCTTTTAGTTTACATCAAAGCTGTGAATCAGGTTTTGTTACTTGCTGTTTCAAAGCAAAAGTTGGTGATATTAATGAACAAAAATGTGTATATACACATCCCTGGTTTCTCCTATCATCCTCCATTTTCCATGACAAGGAAGATTTGAAATGTGAAATGCGTTATTAGATAAGTTTGTGGTTATTTTGACTAAAAATATGCGTGCGGCTAGAGTGAGGGTGACAACAAACAGCGTTATGGTCCGGTTGCATCTCCCGCAGTTGATGAGCATCTTTACGCTTGTGTTTTGATGACATGCTGATTTTTTGTTGATGTTTGTCGTACATGCAGACAGCCTCCATCAAACTGCCCTCGTCTGTGTTCGCGTCCGAGTTTGAAGAGGAAGTGGGTTTATTAAACAAAGCAGCTCCAGTATCAGGTGAGATCAGAATCAGTCCTGCTTATGTGGCTGCTTTCACACACCTGCAGAGCAAACATTTACTTCATTTAAAATCCTACCTCACTGGCTGTCTTGATTCAGTGGTTCATGAAGAAAACCACAATTTGGCCTCAGATAGGGATGGGTCATGATGGACGACTACTCCTTTGTATTTGTTTATTTTAATACAATAATATTCAAATGTTTGGGTTCAATAAGATTTATGGTGTTTTTAAAAATAAATAAATAAATAAATAAAATTCATAGAGGATGCAATAAATCAATTAAAAGTGTCCATAAAGGCATTTAAAATATCTGTTTAAAAAAAAATCTTTTTATTCATCAGAGAATTCTGGAAAAAAAAAAAACGGTTTCCACAAAAATATGAAGCAGCACAGCTGTTTTCAACATTGAGAATAAGAGCAGTGAAAATCAGCATATTAGAATGATTTCTGAAGGATCATGTGACACTGAAGACTGGAGTAATGATGCTGAAAATACAGCTTTGATCACAGGAATAAATTACATTTACAATATGTTGATAAGTGGCAAAACCAAACAATAGTAAAGTGGCAATGTGACCTTGATTAACAAAAGAAAAAAGAAATCTATTTTCATAAAAAAATTAAAAGATTAAGCAAAACTCCTGTAGTCAAAAACTGCGAAATGCAAATGTAGTTTTGCGTCATGCTTTCCAGGGCCGCGGTTGGACATGGATCCTGACATTGTTGCTGCGCTGGATGAGGACTTTGATTTTGATGACCCAGAGAACATGCTGGAAGATGACTTCATCGTCAAAGCCAATGACATCATGGGGTAAAACTGAAAAATGACAGAAGATTAGCATGAGTCTGATAGTTTGGTGATAAATTGAATGTAAATAAAGTGCTTGAATCTGCATAACCCCGCCCACGTCAGATGCCATCACCAATTTCCTTTTTGTTTTTGACCTCAGCGGTGATGATGATGATGATGATGAATGGGAGGACACTGATGATGAAGGCGAGGAGCAAGATTATGATTCAGAAGGTGGTCTGTCAGAGGACGAGGAAGGCGGCCGGAGAGAGTTCATGTTTGCCGACTGTGAGACGAAGAGTCGTTTCACAGAGTATTCGCTCACGTCCTCCGTCATGAGGAGGAACGAGCAGCTCACGCTCCTGGACGACCTCTTCGAGAAGGTCAGCCAGCAGATCTTCCACACACATAATGGTGAACATAAGGGCCTGTTCACATTGAGTGCAAATTACTCTGTGAATTTGTCTTTAATTCAAGCTCACACTACAACACAGCAACATTTTTCTGAAATGTTTACAATTCGCCACGTTAAAAGCCATGCACATTTTAAATATTAAAAAGTGTATTTTTCTTTGCTGTGTAGTTGCAAAAAAGTCAATGATAGACACTGAAGACTTGAGTAATAATGCTGAAAATTCAGATTTGGAATAAATTACATTTTAACATGTATTCACATAGAAAACAATTATTTTAAGTTGTAAGAATATTTCACAATATTACTGTTTTTACTGTATTTTTATCAAATAGATACACAGAAGAGACTTCAGTAATTGTCTGTTTGTTGAATAGTTTTACGAGCAGTTTGACGATGACGAGATTGGTGCGCTGGATCACGCAGAGCTGGAGGGCTACATCGAACCGGACAGCAAGCGACTGGAGGAGGTCATCAAAGACTACTTCATACAGAAAGAGAAAGAGTGAGTGTGTGACTATCACAGATCTGTGTGTGAGAGAGAGAACACACCAGAAGAGCTCATCACTTTATCTGTGTGTAGATGTCAGAAACCAGATCAGCTGGGTCCTGCAGAGCTGCCCTCTGTGAAAGAGGAAGACGAGGAGGATGATGATGATGATGATGAAGATGACGAAGAGGTGGAGATTGAGACAATGGTCATTGAGCCGCCTACAGAGTGCTGGGACTGTGAGACCATCATCAGTGAGTCTGAATCTAAAGAGTTTCTGACAGATCATGTGACACTGGCTACGTTTACACGCAACCAAATAATCCGTTTGTAATCGGAAAAGCCTTCATGTAAACAGCTTAATCGATCCGATTGAGCTTGATCAGAATGAAATTTCGATCGGATTGAAGGAGGTGGTTTATTCCTTTTCTAATACAATTCTAATACACTTGGTCGGATTGAACCCCGAAACTGAAAGGACTGTGCATGTGCAATGACGCAGAAATAGCGTAATGACGTATGATGTGCAGAACGAGCGGTTCTTCCTTTTGAATAAGGTGTTGTATAAATGCATGTCCTGTCTATATAAAACTCTCCTTTCACTCAGCAAATGAGAAGTGGAGCAGGACAACCTCCCACCAGTTCTTATTTCGTGTTCTCATCCACAGACGACTGGTTTTGGGCGCGGGGAGGAATGATTTCTGAAAGATCATGTGACACTAAAAACTGGCGTAATGATGCTGAAAATTCAGCATTGCATCATAACAATAAATTATGTTTTAAAGTGTATTAAAATAGAAAGCAGTTATTTTAAATTTGAATAATATTTCACAATATTACAGTTTTTTTGAATAATCAAAAATACTAGTATTCAAGGTATTAGGTATTCAGGTGGCAAAATAATAACGTTTTGAGGACTTCCTGGTTATTTTTTTATTATGATCATGTTCATCTTTCTCTCTCAGGCACATACTCCAACCTCTATAACCGGCCCAAACTGATCCAGGACCCCCCAAAGGTGAAGATTATTATTATTATTAGTATTTAATAAATTGTTCAGTCATTTCATTACAGAGATAAAGAAGGAAAGGGACAGATCAGATCCACTTTGAGTTAAATTTCCTATTCAAATCCACATCCATTTTGCATGTGAACCAAATTACAGATGTGGTTTGTGTCTCTGTGTTACAGTATATGGGTTTTCCCTATAGCACAGAGACACAAGCAAATATGCTACATTTATCACAATAATGCTAAGAAATCAATTAGTAAACAAATGGCGAGTTTGTAGTGAATTGAGCTTGCATTCATATTAACCTTAACAAGTAATACCTGCCATATAAGTGACATGTTAATGGGTTAAAGCTAATTCATAGTATATCTGACTAATAAAGCACACAGACCTATTTTGTTTACTTGCTCTTTATAATAGTTTGCATGCGATGTTGTGACCAAAACACATATCAAAAGTCATTAGAGGAGAACATATTTGTTCATAGGGATGGATGGAGTTACGTAAGCATTATTAGAGCTTAAAAACACATAAACGCCAAGAGATGTGGCACATAATGCAAACAGTACAGCATGGTACTGGCAACTCCAAGGTTTGATTCCTGCATGAACTGATATCATGTATATCTTGAATGCAATCCAAGTTTCTTTGGATGAAAGCATCTGCCAAATGCATAAATGTAAATATGTGTTTGCAGCCCAAGCAGATCCGAGTGTCCGATAAGACGGGGATTCCTCTGGACGTCCTGCCGAAACGAGGCCTGACGGCCAAACAGGTGGAGAGGATGGAGAGGATCAACGACTCGGACCTGCCCCGAGCCGCCACGCAGCCCCGCTCACGGGACGAGAGCGCAGAGGAGAGGAGATCCAGGAAACAGGCCATCAAGACGGAGAGGAAGGTGCGTACAGTGGTGGCGCCTCCAGATGGCAGCATTTTGTTCGTCTAATCTGATGCGTCATGCTGGAAATGACATTAAATATTAATCTAACACCGTTTACGTTGCGATTGTCTACCTGTTATCTCTGCGTTATGGTCTGTCATATTAGACATTAGCTTGTTGAGGAGAAGTGTGTTGACACTTCAAGTTGTCAGATTTATTTTTATAATAAAATGAGTGGAAAAATCCCATATAGGAAGAGGAAGTTGGCTCCGTATTAACCACTTAGCAGTATATCTACCTAAAAGCACCACAGCAAGCCCCTTTATTTTCTTTCGTTGTTGTTTTAGGAGAGGAGGTCGGAGAAGAAAGCAAACAAACTGGCGTTCAAACAGGAGAAACAGATGCAGGAGAAGCAGATGGTTCATTTAAGAGCAAACGTTCAGGGCCTGAAGCTCTCGTAGGACTCCAGAGACTGTTGACATCCACCAGCAGAGACTACAGGACCTCACTGAAGACACGTCAGGTTACACTGTCGCAGTACATGGTCATTTTCCTTACCAGAACTTCTGTTTGTTTGACTCATACAGCGAGTATGCTGTTCTGAATGATGTTTTTGAATAGTGTTGCCGTGGAGACATCATAACAAATGGAATTGTTAGAAACTTCTATTATGTTTGATTGTTTGAAGGTAAACAGTCAAAGGGAGTTCATTCTTAATGACTCGACGGCTTTTTTTTTTTTTTGTAAAAATGTAATTAAACATTCATCATATTCAAACCAATTGTATAAAAAAAAAAAAAACACAAGTACTGTTTTTCCATTTAATCCCAATCCGGTTTTAATAAAAACACAATATGGAAAAAACCCCAAAAAAACAATCACATTTTTTTTAACCAGTGGCACAGTATTGAATTTTATGCAATTTTTTCAGCTGCCGGTAGCGAGACAGGATGGCTTTATGTAGTGGCTTCAGTTCATCATGATGAAAATTTCTTGTACTCTCTCATCATTGTTATGCATCGTGCATAAATGTCATTCACAGGATTTAAACAATAAACTACTTTGACCTCTGAAGTTCCTGTTTTCGTCATGGGAGCAGGTTGAAGATCTGCTACATGACCACGTGCTCTGTGTTCACGTCGTTCCTGAAATCGTAATTGGAAGTTGGAAGTGTTTTATAAAAGCTCTGACATCATACAAAAACAACCAAACTGACAGTGTCTCAAAAATACAAGTTGTTCAGTAGCAACTTACACTACCGTTCAAGGTTTTTTTTTTTTTTTTTTTTTTTAAATGTTTTTGAAAAAAGTCCCTTCTGCTCACCAAGGCTGCATTTATTTGATTAAAACAAAGTAAAACAGTAATATTGTGAAATATTGCCATTTAAAAATAGCTGTTTTCTATGTGAATATGTAGTAAAATGTAATTTATTCCTGTGATCAAAGCTGAGTTTTCAGCCTCGTTACTCCAGTCTTCAGTGTCACATGATCTTCAGAAATCCCTCTAATATGCTGATTTGCTGCTTAAGAAACATTTCTGATTATCAATGTTGAAATCAGTTGTGCTGCTTCACATTTTTAAAGAAACTATGATAATTTAGTTTCTAATGAACAGAAAGTGCAAAAGAACAGTGTTTATTTTAGTAACATTATACTTTTGATTAATGCATCCTTGCTGAATAAAAGTATTCATTTCTTTAAAAAGAATCATGCTGACCACAAACTTTTTGAACAGAAGTGTACATTTTTGTTTTGATGTGACCTTTTATTACAGCTCATGATACCTGGAGCATTTATATTTACAAAAAAAAAAAAAATATTGAGGTGAATTACTGTAATAAAGTATTTTTCTGTAATCAGCTCAACGAAGCTACGCAAGGAAATGAAATGAAGTTGCTTTGTAATGCTGGTAAATCTGATGAGATGTGCGAGAACGCAGGATAAATCCAATGGCTTAAAGTCACATGATCTGAGCAGCACTTGTAAAAGAACTTTGTTCAAAGGCCACAAGATAAGACTCTCCAGTATGTAGCAAAGTAGCAATGAACAAATAATGCTCAAAATAAGAAGAAAAAGAATATAACAATTCCCTGAACTGGTGTATGAGGAGTTTCGGATCAAATAAAAGGAGCGGCAAACGCGTTTTTTCATTGTGCCACGAACCGGAAAACCCGGGGGAATTCCATTCATGATGTCATGTGAGGGCTTGTATTTGTACGAACAGTCCCATCCCACATCATGTTCCCGAAACACATCCTGGCGTCAGGTGCTGGGGCTTTTTCCTGCCTTTACAGTACTTTCCTTCATTTCTAGACCTCTAAAAGCAGTTTGGGTCCATAACCATCTACCGTATCTCCAGGACTCATCTCCTGTCTTTGTCTGGGAGCATGTGTACGGTTGTAAAAATTCGACCAGTTGCTCTGCTCATCTTCAACAAGGTCATTAGGTCCGTAGGAGCTTTTATCTTCCGAGTCACCGCTTCCCAGATCCTTGGTATCGGAGAATGGTAACAACGTGGTTTGTTCTTTAGTGTCCTCCGCCGATTCGATCTGCAAAGTTTTCTCCACTTTATCCAGCTCCACTTTCAGTGTTCTCGACGAGTGTGAAGGTGTTTCACTGAAATCCTACCAAACCAGAAAGAGAGAGTTTACAGTCACCCATCCCCGTGCAGGAAAGCTGCTGGGTAACACACTCACTTAAAACACACCAGGACACATCTGACAAATGAAATGCATGGTTTACCCAAAAATGTATGAATTTCTTCCCAACAGAACATTGAGAACCAAACAACAGTGCACAGTCTTTTTTTTCATTTATTCTGTTTAGTTATAATTTATTTCAGTTTTAGTAATTTTAGTACTTTGAATAAAAATTAATTTCAGTTACTTTCCAAACCAGCACGTCTAATTTCCTTTCTTTTCTTTTTTTTTCAAATATTTTTCTGTGCTTTTTCATTTGCATTTTTATCTTTTTTATATTTCCGTTTAGTTTCATTTTTATCGCAGTTTTCGTAATTGTTGTACTTAAAATTGATTTTGTTTTTGTTCTTAGCTTAAACCTTTTTTTATTTTATTTAGTTTGAATTTATTTTTATTGCAGTTTAGTTTTAGTAATGATAATACTTCTTTTTTTCTTTTTTTTTTCAGTTAGCTTCCAAGGCAACATTTTTAGTTCAAACTAAGTTTAAGATTTTCATCTAACACTTTTAGTAATTAAAGTACTTCAACTTTTTTTTTTTTTTTCATTGAGCTCGGAGTGCCTCGTTTACAAAACAAAATGCCAAAATGCTCTGACACGATCTGGGATGCCATTAAAAATAAACTAGCCACTTGTTCCTTACACTGGGATCATTTCGATATCTGTACAAAGATGCAAACGAGCCGTTTAAACCAAATGCGTCAAAGCGAACATTCTTTCACTCCATTTGTCCTACTGACCATGATGTTAATAGTGTTAGTGAATAACAACACTGATGGTGACTGATTATTTTTTTTTATGGTTTTCTGGAATATTAAATGGATAATAGTCAACTTTATAGCGATCCTTTATACCAGGGGTGTCAAACTCCAAAGCCCTGCACAGTTTAGATTCAGCCCTAATTAAACACACCTGATCCAGCTAATCAAGTCATTTGAAAACTACATGGCTTGTGTGTTTGAGCAGGGTTGGAACTAAACTCTGCAGGGCTTCGGCCCTCCAGGAACTGAGGTTGACACTCCTGCTTTATACGACGCATGAATGCACGAATTGTACATCTTTATTTTGAATGCTTCACTAGCAATTTACAGAGATTTCATAGTGTCTGCCATGATTTGTTTAATTGAAGCATACAAAGCTGGAAGGTTTGAGCTCAAACAAACTAGAAATGACTGTGGCGTTGTAACGCTGTTCATTTTGTAAATACGTTATGATTTTTATAAACAGGATTGTGCAGCAGTAATGTAAATACACATAAGGAGGCTAATTATAGTAAAAAAGGAAATGATTTTTGTAAAATGTTTGATATACCATTCTTTCCCAAGTTGTTGCATTCAGTTCATATCAGTGTTTTCCTGAAAAAGGTGCACATAAATATCAAGAACAGGTCAAACAGGAACTTACAAAGAAAGACTGGAACGTAGAGTGAACTTTCTCCTTCATTTCTGAGTTGCACTTGTTCACCAACAGCATAATGATGCCGGTTATGAACCCCAGCGTTAAAACGACCCCCAGCACTGGATACACGTACACGGTGACCGGAGGATCTGGATGGAAAACGAAAAACATCAGTCAATTACATCATACGAGGCTGCGGATGTGTTTATTGGGTTTATCATTTAATATCCCTTTATATTGCTTGGTTTCTGCTTCAGCTTGGTACCCTTAATCCCATACAGTGTCTGCTTTGTCTTGTGTAAAAAAAAATAAAAAAAATTGGCTTCAGTATTTAAGTATTTTTAATCTGTCTAAATCTGTGTTAGTGAGCACTTCTCCTTTGCCGAGATAATCCATCCACCTCACAGGTGTGGCATATCAAGATGCTGATTAGACAGCATGATTATTGCACAGGTATGCCTTAGGCTGGCCACAATAAAAGGCCACTCTAAAATGTGCAGTTTTATCACACAGCACAATGCCACAGATGTCGCAAGTTTTGAGGGAGCGTGCAATTGGCATGCTGACTGCAGGAATGTCCACCAGAGCTGTTGCCCGTGAATTGAATGTTCATTTCTCTACCATAGGCTGTCTCCAAAGGATTTCAGAGAATTTGGCAGTACATCCAACCGGTCTCACAACCGCAGACCATGTGTAACCACACCAGTCCAGGACCTCCACATCCAGCATCTTCACCTCCAAGATCGTTTGAGATCAGCCACCCGGACAGCTGCTGCAACAATCGGTTTGCTTAACCAAAGAATTTCTGCACAAACTGTCAGAAACGGTCTCAGGGAAGCTCAACTGCAGGCTCGTCATCCTCATCGGGGTCTCGACCTGACTGCAGTTCGTCGTCGTAACCGACTTGAGTGGGCAAATGCTCACATTCGAGGGAGTCTGGCACTTTGGAGAGGTGGATGAATCCCGGTTTTCACTGTACAGGGCAGATAACAGACAGCAAGTATGGCGTCGTGTGGGTGAGCGGTTTGCTGATGTCAACGTTGTGGATCGAGTGGCCCATGGTGGCGATAGGGTTATGGTATGGGCAGGCATATGTTATGGACAATGAACACAGGTGCATTTTATTGATGGCATTTTGAATGCACAGAGATACCGTGACGAGATTCTGAGGCCCATTGTTGTGCCATTCATCCATGACCATACCTCATGTTGCAGCATGATAATGAACGGCCCCATGTTGCAGGATCTGTACACAATTCCTGGAAGCTGAAAACATCCCAGTTCTTGCACGGCCAGCATACTCACCGGACATGTCACCCATCGAGTATGTTTGGGATGCTCTGGATCGGCGTATACGACAGCGTGTTCCAGTTCCTGCCAATATCCAGCAACTTCGGACAGACAATGAAGAGGAGTGGACCAACATTCCACAGACAATCACAACAACCTGATCGACTCTATGCGAAGGAGATGTGTTGCACTGCGTGAGGCAAATGGTGGTCACACCAGATATTGACTGGTTTTCGGACCCCCCTCCCCCAATATAGTAAAACTGCACATTTTAGAGTGGCCTTTTATTGTGGCCAGCCTAAGGCACACCTGTGCAATAATCATGCTGTCTAATCAGCATCTTGATATGCCACACCTGTGAGGTGGATGGATTATCTCGGCAAAGGAGAAGTGCTCACTAACACAGATTTAGACAGATTTGTGAACAATATTTGAGAGAAATAGGCCTTTTGTGTACATAGAAAAAGTCTTAGATCTTTGAGTTCAGCTCATGAAAAATGGGGCAAAAACAAAAGTGTTGCGATTATAATTTTGTTCAGTGTATAATACATAATATTAAAGTCATCAAAATGACAAAATAATTGTATTTGTGTATATTTCAGCTCTGTTCACATGAATGCTGCATTTCTGCCTTGTGAAGTGAACGGAAGACTGGTTGAAATCGCACTTACAGCTTCTTATGTCTCCTGTGAAACAGCTGCTTCTGAGACTGAAAAACCTCTGTCCAATCTCTCCAGTCAGATTGATGCAGTATTCGCCTCTGTGCTCAGAAAACACAACGGACGTCTCGCATGATGTATTTTGATTCATTTGACAGGTTTTACAGACTTCCTTCTTTCCCTGAAGAGAAAAAAAAACAGTTCACACAAAAATGAGCATTTTGTCATTATTTATGCACTCCGTTTGACTTGAGATATACAGTAGTGTTCAAAGATTTGGGGTCAATAAGATTTGTTTGTTAAATAAAATTAAATTGATCAAAAGTGAGAGAAAATCATGGTTTCCACATTGATAATCAGAAATGTTTCATGAGCAGCAAATCAGCATATTAGAATGATTTCTGAAGGATCATGTGACACTGAAGACTGGAGTAATGATGCTGAAAATACAGCTTTGATCACAGGAATAAATTACATTTTACAATGTATTTACATAGAAAAGAGTTATTTGAAATTATAATATTTCACAATTTTAAATTTGATATTAAATAAAAATTACATTTTAATCTTCAATTTTAATCTGTTCCTCACACAAAGTAATCATCAGCTACTTTTATGGTGCTTTTTTGTCCTTATTGGAGCTATAAATTATTATAATATTCTTCAAGTGAAGTTTTTTTAGTTTTTGTTTGAACTATTACTGCAAGCAGACAGGAAAGTGAACGTTACCTCTTCTGTTTCGATACAGTATTTCAGATTATCGCTGAGGTCGTGCAGAGCCGGTGAGTTTCGGTACAGCTGAAGAGGGTTAGTGAACTGAACGTGAAGTTTGCCGTCTTTGGGAGAAAGTTCAACCTCAGGAAAATCCAAATAACCTGAACACACAATAGTTCAGTTAGATTATACTGACAGTACTTGCTATGATAGATGATATCTGAACTAAATTCACAGGCTAAACATACACTTAATATTGCTGGTGGCATATTCATTATAGCTGAAGGAATCTGATTTGGACGGCTCTGACTTCTCTCCTCCTCGCACGGCCGTCACGTTAACATAGTAGCGGTTGTGTGCTGCATTGAGTAGCATACTGGATATGTTTAAACGCAGATTTCGTGTAAGATTAGAGTTCCTGGAACAAAAAGAAATAATAACAGTGAGCTCATGATGGCAGACACACACTTTCAAACAACCTTATGGTATTTAAAGGATTCACCAGTCATTTAATCAAGATGAAAAGAACATTTAGAGATGATAAAAAGTAGCTGTGAAAGATCAGGTTTTTTATTCAGATGATTTACCTTTCACTGAGGTCATCTTTCACCTTCACCTGGAAGTAAACGTCCTGATCGAGATCAGGATATTCCCATTGAACTTCAGCTCCATAGCTGTCACACTGAATAGACACGCTGACAGGAGACGGGAGACTCACAGCTAAAAGACAGACATAATCACATTAGCGTTTGATCAATAAGCTCTTTCCTCTCTGTTTGCATTAGTCTGATCACATGATCTCCATGTATATCACATTTTTTATTATGCAAAGTAAAACAATGCTCATAATTTCCATTCAGAGTACTATAAAAACACCAAATCTGTCAAGAAATGTGGACTAAATTTCAGAAAATAAACAAATGCTTTGTAATATAATTAAAATGAAGCCTGTTTTTAAGTTTTTTGCAACATTATCCTTAAAAGAAAGTTAAGCAAGTTTCATCATCAGTAGTTTAGTAAAGTACTTGGCTTGCTTTACCATAATGCCAGAAAAGTGATATATTAAAATAGTGTGAAGTACAATTATTTAGTAAGTGTTTTTTTTTACTGAATATACAATACAATGCCATTTAAAAGTTCAGTCTGTAATATTTAAAATGAAAGAATAAAAATAAATGAAGTCTTCTGCTCACGAAGGATGCATTTATTTGATAGAAAAACTGTAAAACTAATACTGTGAAATATTATTACAATTAAAAATAACTGCTTTCTAAAACTGTTTTCTATTGTAAAATATTTCAAAATGTAATTTATGCCTGTGATCAAAGCTGTATTTTCAGCATCATTACTCCAGTCTTCAGTGTCACATGATCTTCAGAAATCATTCTAATATGATGATTTGCTGCTCAAGATTTTTTATTGTAATAATGTTGAAAACGTTGTGCTGCTTCACTTTTTAAGGATTAATAAATGAATAGAAAGTTCAAAAGAACAGCATTTATTTGAAAACTTTTGTAACATTAATCTCTTTACTGTGACTTTTGATCAATTCAGTGTGAGTATTCAAAACCTACCGACCCCAATAGTAATGAACATTAGTGTTTTTTAAGTGTTTTTCATATAATAATTCTGCCCTTTCTGTCCTTTTTTATATAATAATGTTTTTAACATTCTTCAAAAAAGACCATTTTCATTACTGTACTACAGTCATAACAATGAGAGTGATTTTTCATCACAAAGAAATGTGAACTGTGAGAAATTATGTTGCAATAACTAAAAAACCTTAATGGTCTTCAAATAAGCTTAATGTATGTTTCTTTTTTTAACTAACATCTCACAGTCACACAGCCACAGTTACAGTGATTCCTGATGTATTGGTTCAGACTGGCTTGACAATGCCATCAATGCTGTTTGTTGAGATGGTATGAACAAGCCTTTACAGGGTCCATGTCCCCTGGTGACCCTTCCCAGCGCTCTCTCTTCTCATGGTTAACACCACACATATCAAAACCGTCTTCCCTTCCCTTCCCGCTGGCTCTTCTCTCCAAACGCCCACGCACACACACGCTCACACTTGCCGTTTGTTAACAGATGCCATTTAACGCGCCAACGCACACTGCTATTACCATCATCCAGTGCCAGTTTCTGTCTCATATCAACTTTGTATCTAGTATTTTGAACTGCTTTTATCTTCAGATGTTTTAAACCAATCAAAACCTATTTAATGTGACATATTTAAGAGGATTTGGCCAATGTAATGTGTGGCAGCCTTTTGATTCTCCTGTATCTTCTTCTCACCCTTTTTTATGTCTTGTCAGATACAGGCTCTTTTATGAGAACAAAGAACGTCTTTGAAAAACTGAATGTAAAAAAAAGTATCACAATTTCCACAAAAACAATTAAGCAGCACAACCGTTTTCATGTGACACTGAAATATGGAAAATGTTTCCACCACCGAATAAAAAATTAAACAAGGTAATTGCAAGTTTTTATCTAACAATTTTGACTTTTCTCTCTCAACTGCATTATATAAACTTACAATTCAGAATTTTTTTCTCAGAATTGAGGGATCTATAAATTCACAATTCTGACTTTATTTCTCAGAACTGAGCAGTTCTTCTCAGATCTTGCAGTTCTGATTTTTTTCTCGCAATTGTGAGTTTATATGAGAAAGTCGGAATTGCAAATTTATTTCTCAGAATTGCGAGTTTATATCATGCGATTCTGACTTTGTAACTCTCAATTGGTGAATTTATGTCATGCAATTACCTTATTTTTTTATTCAGTGGCAAAAATGGACTTCTATACTAAAGACTGGAGTATTGATGCTGAAAATTCAGCTTTGCATCACAGGAATAAATTACATTTTAAAATATATTCACATAGAAAACAGTTATTTTAAATTACATTTCACAATAATATTTCATAATATTACTGTTTTTACTGTATTTTTGATCTCCAAAGAACACAAATGTTTTCATGAGTGATTTGATTTGAGCTTCAGAAGTCATTAGTCACTTGTCACAAGGGCTACTTTTACAATGCTTTGTGTGTGTGTGTGTGTATGAGTGTCTGATGAAGCTCTGACTCGTTTTCCCAGTTGTGACTGTTGACCAATAATCATCACTGAGAAGACATGTGACGAGACACAAATACACACAAACCCGCCCTTTCTCTCATCACTGGCATTATATTCTGAGAAATCGCAGTGTAAAACAGGATCTGTGGTGTCAATCACTGCCGTCTCAGTCAATCTTAATCTTCGTTTCGTAAAAGAAAGTGCAGACCAGACACCAACAGACTCCACCTTCCTTATGAACTTCTGAAAACTCCAACCCAACAAGCTTCCCATCCCAAACACAGTGTTGTAATGAGATGAACCATATTACAACATTCAAAGAAAAAATGTTTGACTTACAGGACCGAGCTGTTGCATTACTCGCAGCCTTTTAATGGGGCTGAAATTGGGTTAAAAATGAGTGATGACTGAAAACAGATCTCTTTGCGTAGTCGAATCATTTACTCTAAATCTAAATGGAGTCATTTTACACCTGCTTTAACAGCCTCACAATCACATCAGCAACTTCTTATCACATTAATTTATTCAGTCTAATCAGATTGATTCATAAGTCAGCTGTGATATGCTTGAACTTTGACCTGCTTTATGGATTTAGTTCATATGTAGAGTGACAGTACACGACTGTCATGATTGTATGTCCAGATGTTCACAGAGCTCTTTAGTGAAGCACATTTTAAACTATGAATGATGAAATGTTAAATGTGACTGACATGATTGACAGTAAAGGAATGGGTTTGCGTCCTTCTCGTTGAGTTTTGACACACCTGCATTCAGGATTAATCTCAGGTGTACAATAAGTGCAGTAAAAACTGACACCTGCACAAGGCCTTTGGACCGCACAAACACATAGACCTACGCGCTTATCATGGAAAACAACAGGGTAAAACAACTCTAAATGCAAAGATCGTCAAACATTAAAAAAAAAAGCATAGAGAGTGTTAAAACAGTTTACATTTGGTAAACATTTTTATCCAACACAATACACTGTGTTAACATATTTCTGTTAGTTCTGGCATTCCCTGGGAACTGAACCCATGACCTTGGCACTGGTCTGCCATAAGACTCTGAAAAGATTCAGAAATTAAAGTAATGTTATCATGAAAATGAAACAGAGAAATATCTACCAGTGTCTGTTGAGCTAGCCTTGCATCTGAAAACTAAAACCTTCCCGCTTCACATGTGCCAAGCTTATCCGTGTTGTAAACTTTAGTCGTTAATTATCAACATTTATGAAATATTTAGTGACATTAAAAGGGTCTTTTCCCTCCAAGAATTTAAGTTTCCAAATAAATAAATAAATGCAACAATAAATAAAAAATAAAGTTTGTTTTTGATTATAATAATAAACACTTAATAAATGTATATTTAAAATGTTTAAATGTATTAAATTAATATTATATTACTACTATACTACAAATAAATAAATACATACATGAATGAAATAAAATCATACTACCCTCTAAGGCGGATTTTTGTATCAGGATCAAGACAATGACTCCGATATAGATCTGTATCCGCATTATTGCCAGCGAGTTTGAATCCAAAATTCACATATTATATCTTCGAGTAAAAAGTGTTAATCCAGTCTTCGAAATTAGTGTTCTCCAAGTGTAGTGAATCCCATTTTCATTAAGATCCGTATCGTTACAGAGCTACATGAGACAGTGAGGAGGAGCGACGGGTGCAGGAAGTGTCTCGCACACTCCCTCAGGCGCTACAAAGGTGTTTACTGGTAGCTACAGGTAACTCACTCCCTCTCTCTCGCTCACTACACGGAATCAGCTCTCGGTTTAAAATATTATAGTGCCATCTGATGTTACATCGCTGTATTACATGTCATGTGTGACCATGGTCCACAAAACCAGTCATAAGGGTCAAATTTTTGAAACTGAGATTTATACATCATCTGAACGCTGAATAAATAAGCTTTCCATTGATGTATGGTTTGTTAGGATCGGACAATATTTGGGCGAGATACAACTATCTGAAAATCTGGAATCTGAGGGTGCAAAAAAGTCAAAATATTGAGAAAATCGTCTTTAAAGTTGTCCAAATGAAGTTTTTAGCAATGCATATTACTAATCAAAAATTAAGTTTTGATATATTTGCTGTAGGAAATCTGTCTGTCTATCTATCTATCTATCTATCTATCTATCTATCTATCTATCTATCTATCCCCATCTGTGAGTCCTTGATTCTCAATAATATGCATCTAAATGTATAGGCTACCAGTTGATATGCATTTTATTGCAAATACCAGACATGTTCACAAGTCTCTGAGGTCCAAGTCAAGTATCAAGTCTTTGAGGTCGAGTCTAAGTCAAGTCTCAAGTCTTTAAAGTGGAGACCAAGTCAAGTCTTCTTAAGTCTTTGTTCTATTTATTAGCAACAGTTCTTTCGGGTAGTTACTGAGGCTAAATCGGTTTTGAAATACTGATTTCACGATATGATTTTCTCAAAACAAAACAAAACAAAAAAAACTTAGAAATGAAAAGGTGTCCATTTATTAATTGTCAGATAAAATGCTGCACATTTCTTTGTAAAATTGAAATATGTCAAACAACAAAATTAAATTGAAATTTTAAAACAAACCCCAATCAATCAAACGAATAACACAAATGAAAGAAATCTATGCCTAGTAAGTACAAAGCAATTTAAAATTTTTAACTTTACAGTAATGTATACAACTATGTGCAGTGTGCTGAAGACTGTGTGTCCTGTCATCCCTGTTACTCTGGCAATCCTGCTTCTGTCATCTACTTCATAAAAATTGTAAAAATGGTATTTGATACAGTCTTCCAGGTTTTTCTATTGTAACTTTAACTATATTTTATTTTGGACAAAGCCGTTTTTACCATTTCTCTTTGTAAAAATATATATTTTTCTTAATTGGCAGGTCACCCTCCAAAATTAGGATGTTCTTGGTCATCTGAATGACAAATATAAAACTATAAAAACAAAAATCCAAAATTTGAAAACAGGGACTAAAATGCTTCTCATATATGTGAAAACTATCACATAGTTCTAATTAAACTATAGTATCTCGTAACACTTGTGTCGGTAAAAGGGTTGAAAAAATACCAAAACATGAGGTAGAAAAGTTATAAAATAATAAATTGCATAGCCTGAGATGGCACAACACAATTTCTTGTCATTTCACGGATATTTAAAAAAATGTTGATTAAACATTTTATTTTTCAATTTTTCCAAGTGGAAAAGGCACCGATTTCGTGGAATGTCCCTTGACCAAAATACAGTAAAAACTGTAAAAATAAAAAAACAACCAAAGAAAAAAAACAACAACATCCCATAAACCTTAAACATCGTGATCACGTAAGGAGACGCTCATGTGGCTGCAAGTTCATCATGTGTATTTCTGTGCCACTGTGTCACTAAAAAAAGGAAATGTTTGAGGCAAATACACATGCTTTCAAGAGGCCACTTCATCTTTTAAACACATTTTTCAAAAATTGTTGAAACTGTATTAATCCTCAGGCCATCCAAGTTGTAGATGAGTTTGTTGCTCCATCAGATTTGGAGAAATGTAGCATTACTCCAGTGGATCTTCTGCAGTGAATGGGTGCCGTCAGAATGAGAGACCAAACAGCTGATAAAAACAACAAAGTAATCCACAAGTAATCCACACCCCTTTAATGCTAAAAGTAGCTCATAACTTGCCGATTTAGGAGAAAATCTTAAAAATAATGGGCTTGTATAAGTCCTAAATTTAGGACTCCTAAATTTTTGCTCTAAGAGTATTTCACAAAGCGTTTTAGCGCTAAAACTAGCTCCTAAATTTGTGAAACGTTTTTCAAACGTTTCAAACAAAGCGATTTTCTCAGAGCCCTGACTACATTTACTTTCCAAGCTATGACAACACATTCAGCACGCAACCCTTGACGGAGCTGAGAAATATCACGTGATTTCATCATCGTTTCCCGCGGTCAGGTCCGGAAAGCAGTTTTCTAGTAAATTATTGAAACGGTAATTTTTTTTGTGTTTGTGTTAAATTTAGTTGTGTTGTGTTTCTCGTTTCATGTGTCACAGCAATGATCAGTCTACAGGTTATTTAGTGCTGTAACATATCCTAAAGTTTGCCTTTTCAGAGTTTTTTAGTTTAAAAGTAAATCAGGTTTAAATGTCAGGAGTTCCTTTCGGGACGAAAGTAACACTTGTTACAGTGACAACAAGTGTTTCTTTTGTCCCACTGCATGCTAATGTGGTGACTTTCTGTGTCTTGCATCATTTATTAAAACATGTTTATGTCATATTAGAATATGCCAAGAGTGAGGGTCATGAGAGGGCGTTTCTGGACATAGACCTATCTGTCAGGAACATCAGGCTCAGGGCTGTGGCTGCATCGCATTTACCTTAGTCATATTTAGTTTTTAGTCATACCTTAGCTTTTCCACCTCCACCTATGACTTTGCAGTGTTTCCAGATGTTTTTATGCACATTTTGAATTTATGCATACAAAAAACTGGATGGAATCATGAATAGGCCTGCTGTTACATTATGTTGAGAATTTATATTATGCTAATTTAATTTAATTTTCATATTGTTCATTCTATTTAAAAAAAAATTATTAAAAAAAATTGAATAAATAAATAAATAAATTAATATTTTAAACAATTCAAGTTTGTACAGTTGGGTTTTGAAACATTTGATGAAACTTAAATTTAAAATGAAAATGTAATTTAATAATTTTTTCACAAAAAATATGTTTGCAGTTACATATTAACAAGGTCATAGTCATGTATATTTAATAAAAACAAGAGTAACACAAAAAAATCTAGCTTTTATTGTTATGTTACTTTTGACCCACCTGTGTGTTACTTTCGTCCCTACCGACGTGGTCGAAAGCGACAATGTGCAACTTATGTTCAAAGTGAAATTATACTGAAGTCTTTATAGATTTGCACAAAATACCACCTGGTATTGATAGACCACTCTTCTGAGTTATGGGCCACAGCAAAAATATATCTCTGTTTACAACATTATCTTTTTAAATGATGTTTTTCTGAAAAATGGTACTTTCGTCCCCCCTCTCCCGTAGTGAAGAGGACTCCTAAGTCACTAAGACCAAGTCACAACTTTCCTAAAATGGCTGTTGCCGGCAATTTTCCTCAGAATATAAACATTTTAGAAACATTTGAGGACAATGAGCTTTTAAAAAGGTATCACCTTCGGGTTTGGAGGTTATCCCAACTCCAGATTTTCCTGTAATTATATGCTTTTCATTAACCAGTTGGGCAAGAAGTAACAGCTGTTCTTGAGTCCAGTTTTTACGTTTGCATGTCTTACTATCAGCCATGATTATTCTACTCTGTTAATTAAAAGGCTGTTTATATGCATATCTGCTAGGAGAATTAGCTGAACACATACTTGTTTAATTAGTGACACTTAGCCTGCATTATAAAATCTTCATTTGAATGTGGCAATTAACATTGTTTTTAAACCTTTATTTGAATATGGCAACATAATATCATGCTCTACAATGTTTCTATGAATAAATCTCTGACAGAGACCCCTCCCCTATCAGCCAATCACTGTGTGCATAGTTAATAAGCACGCTGACATCATCCATAGCAACGAGGTCAACCCCGCCCCCTTACTCTTAGCTTAAGACTTCTCTCTATTCCTTAGTAAAAGTTTGTCTCAGCAGCTTTGTGGATAGGTTTTAAGAGAAAACTCTTAGCTAAAAACTTTTACTGCTATTTAGGAGAACTCTTAGTGGTAAGATAAAATGCTTTGTGAATATGAGGCCAGATTTAAAATCTGTTTAAAACATTATAATGCCATCTGATGTTATAATATTATATGTCAGATACCAGGGCTCTCAAGTTTTCAAAAGTTTGGAGTGAGATTACATCTGTTAGGGGAGGAGCCACTCAAATATTTGCAGCAGTGGCCCCTCGTCCAGTTCAATATTAGGCCTACCTATTGTCAATAATTTACCAGCACAAACTTAAAACAAAATTATAATAGCAATTAGTAAATCTAATAAAAAAGACAGACAAATTCATCCAAAGAAAATTAATTATTTTATATATTTAAAAATACAATTGTATAAAAAAGAAAAAGAATTTTGGCCCCAAATGAGCCAACTGAACAGCAGTGCTGTATACAGCAGGACTGCAAAACTTGCTCTGAGCATGTTAGCCTATGTCAAGCTGTGCGGAGCCCCTAAAGGGACATTGGAGGAAAAAATGTTTTGCATTCCATCGCAAAACATTGCTCATGTTATTGCATGTTTGTTGTGTATATTTCTGTGGCACTGTGTCACTAAAAGACAATGTTTGAGGCAAATACACCTGCTTTTAATAGACCACTTCATCTCATGTGAGAACACATGATTTTAAACAGATTTTCAAAAGTATTATGAAAGGGTTAGTTCGCCTAAAAATGAAAAATTGCTGAAAATGCATACATCCTCAGCCCATCCAAGATGTAATGAGTTTGTTTCCTCATCAGATTTGGAGAAATGTACATCACTTGCTCAGCAATGGATCCTCTGCAGTGAATGGGTGCCGTCAGAATGAGAGTCCAAACAGCTGATAAATACATCACAATAATCTACAAGTAATCCACATCACTCCAGTCTATCAATTAATGTGATGTGAAGTGAAAAGCTGTGTCTTTGTAAGAAACAAATTCATTATTCAGACATTTTAACTTCAAACTGTTGCTTCCAGCTAAAATATGAGTTCTCTATCCACTGGTTTTTTAAATAAGGACAATGACCAGGGCTTTTATTTTTACTCACTTACATTGAAAAAATACACTAAATAAATAATTCCTCTTTCTCTCTAATAAATAAAACACACGCACACTCCACCCCATTTACTTCTATAATACCCTTTTACACAGAAAAGCCACTGCAGATCTTCAAATAGCTGCAATATGTTGAGAGCTCAGCAGTTGGTCTGACCTCCAGCAAAACACAGGTCAAGGGCACACAAACACTAAACCATCAAATCCCTGGCAAATGTCTCCACCCTCCCTTAATGCCCTTCATCATATGCATACACAAGCAGTAGCTGGATCACTGATATTAAAAACTTTGTTTTTCATTTCCAGGACATGCTGCTGCTGTTGGGAGTAATGAGTGCAAACAGGCAGAAAGAAATCAACATGATGGCGTTTCATTCACAGAGGCTCGCAGTTCACTAATTACAGTGTCTTTCCCGAGGGAAACTCCCCATTATCATCCCAGATCCCTCACAACTAAGCAACCAGCATCCCAAAAGTGTGTCCTCAAATCAGCTTCATGATCGTCACAACACCAGCTGAACCTCACTGCGGCCATCAAACAACCTACATGAAAATGGTAATGAAAACAACATTTAGACATTTGCTGAAGACAATCTGAGTGGTTTGTTCATGCAAAACTCACCATAATCGATCAGATTCATAATTTTCATTTGGTGGATGACTGCAGGAGTGACCTTGACTTATTAAAAGCTTCAAATACTACATCCTACAATACATCCAACTGATACACACTATATAGCAAATCTCAACTGTGATATTGTTTATACTGCTGCAAAATCTAACTATATTATTGGCCAGCTCTTTATATGTCCAACTTTATTAGCATACAGTGCAATCTAAACTACATAGCAACACTACTTGGTTGCTTGTATCATTTCAAAATGTAAGCTACGTTATCACTCAGCACTAATCTGCTAAATGCACCTGTAAGGCATGAAGATATTATACATAAAAATGATTTTCTGTAAAGCTGCCTTGAAACAATGTGTATTGTGAAAAGCATATAAATAAATTTAACTTGACTTATTTATCTAGAGACCAGTATATCACATGCATGGAGACTTGGAGACTTGACTTTTGACTTGTGCCAGAACAGGCCAAAATGCTAAAAATATAGGCCTACAAATATAACATAAAACATATTAAAAAATCTGAAATGTAAATGTTTTCCTGTCTTTTCCTTGGCTTTTTTTCTTATTCACATTTCCCTGCACAGCTCAAATGGATCAAAATCCTTCTGGAAAAATGGCAAACTACTTTTGGAAGCACTACACAAACATGCTTACACACACACACACACACACACACACACACACACACACAGACAGACACAGATAGTGAATGCTGAGGCATGTCAGTGTGGACTGTCCTGTGTGTGGCTCAGACTGTCAGTCCGCTCAGACTGACACGTGAGAGTATAATTACAGCGGTTCGGCTCCACGCGCCTAAATCCCAAACGCACACGCAACATGCAACACACACATAAAGGCCTCACAGAGCTGCCATCTCTGACCTCTGTGTCTACAAACACAGCACACAGGTCACACAGATGTACATGTGCTGAAGGGTGAACAGCAACAGCTTTTATAGTAAGGGTTATTATACACAGTTTAAGCAAAAATAAAAACAAGGTTTACTCCTATAAATACCCATACTGTTCCCATAAATATAACTAGATAAGCACACATACACACTCAAATGTTTTTGAGACAGATGTCCAGTCTAACAGCTGTTTTGTGAATGTTTATACTAATTGAAAACGAGAAAATAAAGCTCTACTAAAATTTCATTAACAGAGAGAAATGACATGAAATTAAGCAAATGAGAGGGAGATCTGATTATTTTATATCCTCCACTACAGATCAAAAACTTTTTAACTGTATACACACATAATTATCCACATACATTGATGATATTTCTTTTGCAGCAGAGAAACATTGTGTAGTTTATATATATTTATACAACAGGTCCTCGAATCTGATTAGCTGATAAGAGTGCTATATAAGAGTGATAACAGAGCTCCTCCAGCCATTTCACTTTTTGTATCACACCTCTTGCTGTATTTCCCTGTATTTCTCATATTGAGTGTCATGGCGGACGCCCAAATCCACTATAATTTGAAAAATAATATTGCTTTTTGTCACGGAATGTAGTTTTAAGAGTTTTTTAGGTTAGAATGTACTTGTTTAGACTTCAATTATGCAGTTTGTTAATAAAGATAACATCTATTTGAAAATTTGTTTCAACGTTTTTGGAGATTTGTGCTCCAGCGCGTCAGCGGTCGTTCAGCGCTCATGAGCCCGCTGAGAGCAGCCTTACCTCAGGCAGATCTTCTGGAATTTACCGCTGGCTCTGGTGTCTCTTTAGTGGTTAAACATGAGATGTAATTCGTTTTGGTCTCATTGATCTATTATTTGTTTCAGATAGTTTCAATAGTTTTGGGGGCAAAATCTCATCACGTTACATTTGATGTAATTTCAATGCTGTATGTCAGAGAACTGCCTTTGTGCTTTTGACTGAATTGCCTAACAACTTCTATGATGGCTGTTGTTGTTGTTTATTAAATATTATATTATTCAATAAGTAATATTTTAGGCTAGTTGTATTTAAAAATATTATTATAATACACTGAGCAGTGCTGTCATCAGAAATCACCCTTAACAGATGAAAGGATAGTACGACAAAGATATTGCTTTCCTCAGTGGACAAAGTAATGTTTTATTCTGTGAATATGAGATTGAGCTGAAGAATGAATTCTGTATCAAATGCAGGTAATCACACTTGCTGAGTCAATCTCTCTCTCATAATATTCATAATACATTGCTTTTAATACAGTACAAATAAGCTTTTAATGAAGCAACTCAACTCAATAGTTTAATGAAAAATAGTTACTGAACTGTTGTCCTATCACAAAAGTCACTACTCCATCCAGTTATGTATAAAATTAACATATTTAAAAAGTATAAAATCTCTCTTTTTCTCTCTCTCTGTTTTTTGTCACAATTGAAAACAGCTTGAGACAGGTCCAGATAAATGAACTTGAGGTCATTTGCATGGAGAGACAAAGATATTATTGTAGAATTAAGGACAGTGTGTGTAAATCTTCAGTAAAAGTGGTTGCATAACAGAATTCAGTGCTTATAGCAATAAGGGCGAGAGAGTGAAAGCACAAATGAAGACTTTATATTGTGGCTTAAAAACCGAGACAAGGTCACAACAGCATCACTGAACTCACCCAACAGATTCTCTCTTTATTTGATTTTGATATTTGAAATGAAGAACCCATTGTGAAATGCTGACTGTTCACATTAAATTAATTTCACTGACAGCATGAAATGACGGTGGTGTCACATCAGGAGATTCTCTGAAACATTTTATTAGCAGATTGGGGCATTTCCTGTCTGAATGTAGTTCAAGAGATGATCAGTGTGCTCTTCTCATGACTCTCGTTACACCCGGATGTCCTCAGATTCAGACTCTGGTCTGGGTCAGCGCTGGTCTGGCCTGGTCTGCGCTGGAGTGGGAGGAGAGCGGTGACCCCGTTTTGTGTCTGACATGGCAAAGCCTCATGCCATGTGTGTGTGATTAAGTGTGTGTGAAAGGCTAACGTGTCGGGTTAGGATTAGCATTAAACATGAAGCAGGGTGACACATGAAACACACAAGCTGACTAACTGCAGGCAAAAGGTGCTGCAGTTCAGGGTTATTATACTTTTATTATACTAGTTTCAGTTTAGTTTTAGATTTACAATATTTTATAAAAAATTGTTTTTTATAAATTATTTTGGTATATAAAATATAATGTATGAATTTTTTTATATATTAGATATTTTATGTATTATTTATATTACATTATGTATGTTATTTAAATTAGTTTTCAAGTTCACTTTTCAGTGTTTTTCTAGTTTTTTTCTTGATTTTCAGTATAAATCTGAATTATTTTTGATACATAAAAATATGCAAAATTATTATTATATTAGATATTTTATATATTATTATATATTATTAATATTATTTATAATTAAATTATTTAATTTTGTTGTGTTTTTATTCATTTTTATATAATATATTTTATATTCTATTTCTATTTTATTTTTTGTTTTATTCTAGATAGTACATAAATTTTTTCTTCAGGTTCATTTTTCACATGAACTGTGTGTGTTTTAAAATGAATGTGGGGTTCATGTTGTGCTGTCAGCAGCCGGCAGTGTTGTTTTGTCTGGTCATGTGATTAAACTGTCTATTCAATAAACCTCTTTTTGCATGATTGCTTTATCCACAGGACGTCCGGCAAACTGTCATTACCAATGGTCAGAGAAATTCTTTGGAAAACCTTCACGTGTGCGTCAGAGATTTCGACTGAATTACACAGAAATGTCCATATATCTAATTAAAAACATGGCCGCTGCTAAACCTGAAATGTTCAATCCCAGCCGTCCCCTATAACCCAGATATTAGGATTGTTCTGCTTCTAAAACTCATCTGTCTAAACAGCCGCTTGTCATTTCTTAGTCATATGAAACGTAAGTGCATATTTTGTGTCTCAAAGGAAAAGTTCAGCCAGAAATGATCATGAATGAATATGATATATAATGAATTTTATCACCCTCATGTCAATGCAAATCCATAAGTTTTTCTTTCGTATGGTTTGAATTAAACTCAAATGCCATTTATACATTCATTTAGCCTACCTTTAATGTATGACAATGTGCTTCATTAGAAACACCTACAAAAGCACTTTTTTATGGTAAGATCAATAGCTTCTTGAGATAGCAAAAACGGCACATTTTCACATTCTCGCTTTCTAACATTACAATATTGCTCTTTAGCTACAAGTTACAAAGTCAGATTTTGACATTTTAGAGCCAGTAGTAAAAACCAAATGCTGGTGTTCACGTGAAAATTTAGAGAAATCAGGATGAGTGCTGATTTAGTTGTTTTGGAGCCGGACCTCAGACATTAATAAACCAAATGTACTGACAGTGATCCACGGCATATCAGTAATGAGCTTTAGTCCTAATGAGACTATCGGCGTGATGCCGTTTTGGCTTGAGCAGGGTTTCATCGCTGATTGACTGTAGCTCAGCTCAAATGCCCTGGCAATCATTTCACGTCTCCAACCAACCAGACTAATGCAGACTTTAAAATCTGCATGTTTCTGTTGATTTTCCTCTGCTTTTTACCCCCAAAGTCTACTATATCGCATCTGAGATTTCTAAAGGCTCTAAATTACCAACATGATCAAAGTTTTGCTGTAAAACCCTGTTGCACACAATCTACTGCCTTCTGTTGTCTGATTGATAGTTTATATGATTTTAGCAGGTAGGAAAATTATGGTTTTATTGAAAGTGTATCCACCTTCAGCTTATGGTTCATGTGTCTTTTTGCCATGAAATCTTTAATGATTTAATGCAAGTTAATGCAAGAATAGCTGTTATATTGTAGATGAAAACTTACTAAACTAAAGCAACTTGGGTTTACTTGGTTATTCAAATGTAATTTGTTAGAAAAATCATGTTAAAATGCGAGTATCAAATATGATCATTATTTGTTCAATCACTGTATTCCATTGCATTACATATTTTGAAACTACAGAGCTTTAATCATAAAACTGAGCAATTAAATATCATCTTACGAGGATGTTATTGGGAGCTATATATACAACTATATATATCCTCCTGACTACCAGCTATGGAGTTTTGTCTTCTGTAGAGGACATTTATTTTTAGCGATTTCTCTGAGACGTTACATGTCACAGTTTTAAGTCTGGATGTCCTGACAGAGCACATTCAGGGCTTTATAGAGATACTAAATGATTGGATGTTTCACCAGGACCACTCCCTCTCCTTAGTGTTTAAAAATGGCTGACATTAATTTAGTTATCAAATGTAACACTCTTATGGAAATATGATAATATTTTGTAATTATCATTTAAATTTGACTAATTTTCAAATTGTTTGTCATGAATCAACATCTCAGGAAAATGTTATGGGGTTTCAAATCAAAATATGACCTTCTGTTATGAAACTGGACATCGATTTCATACATGTCCACTGTAGAGGACACTATAGGACTTAAAGCATGTATATTACACATTTTGGGAGACAACAAATGAACAGAGACAAAATTATACATCAATATTTCTATGAAATATTAGATATAATTATGAAAATCTGGGCAATTATTACTCCCACTATTGCACTTATTTTTTTTTTTTCATTCTATGTTGCCCCAAAAACACGTTAATATGCAAATTAGATACCGTTTATAGATACATTGTATATTATGGGAAAACTCATTTATGGCCATTTAACACACATTTTGCATTTGTTTTTTAAAAATATCTTTCATAACATAGTTGAGAATCATCTTTATATAAAGTTTGGTATAAAAAAATGAAAATTGATTTGTGATTAAAACATAAATCCCACTGTTTTTGCCTTTTCATGTTTATTCATGTCTTTTTATTTTTTTTAAAAACAGGACTTTTTAAAGTCCCGATGTCCTCTACAGAGGACATAGCATAACGTATGAATAAAATTCAAAAATTCAAATCTTTTCTTATGCTCTAAACAATGTAATGACATGAGAAAATACTAAATTCACAAAACTGTTTTTTTCCTGGTAGTCAGGAGGATATATACAGTATATATACAACTGATATGCATTTAATATAAGTCTGTTACTATTATAAAGATTGCATTGAGTTACATTACCAGCTACCAGAATTTCTTCATTTTTGACCATATAAATAACAGCAACTGCATCAAATTGCATTTTTTTTTTCTTTTTTGCTCAATTTGGGCATCTGAATAAAATGAAGGTGCTTTTTCCTGTATGAATCATAAAAGCCTAAAATCTTCAAATGTGATAAAAATCATAAAACTTTTAAAAATATATATTTTATCTGGCTCAATAAACTTTTCAATAAAAAAAAAAACATTTCTGATTTATATTTTAAATTTCAGACTATACAGGGTTAAGTTTCTCCAAAGTAAAGACGTATATCATAAAGCAATAACAGATGTCTGAACTAAAGCATTCCTAGATGTTCATCTAAAGCTCTGAATGCGAAGGAAAAGCCCCGCCCATTTCTGCCACCATTGCAAACCACAGCAGCACATAAACTTGTTTGATTGACAGCTCCATCCTCTCTATCCCTCTCTTGCTGTTTATTAAATATAGGCCAGCTGTGCGCATCACAAATCCCCAAATGATTGCCTTTCGGGTCTTCTTTCGCCTCACGCCATTGGCTGACCGCTGGCCTGATTTCCACTGATCTGCATGTGCGAGCATGTGAGACAGTACTTAACACAAGCAAACTCTGGCTCTCACACGCACGTTCAGATAGACACAAGATGCAGCTGTTATCCTGCTGCGCTCTTTAGACAGCTGCTGGTCTGTCTCTCTCATCCTTCATCAGCCGACGCTCTTCTGTCAGCGGCGGGATGCGACGATTGCTGGACAGCAGCTGGATAAAGTTTGGACCTGCTGGAAGAGATGACTGGGTGTCTGGGTCCCCGTCGCCGCCTACCGCAGAACAGCGACTACAGGTTAGTGATCAATCCCATTCAAGATTCATTATGATCCAAGATGAGGTTATAGAAATGGACAGAAGATTAGAGATTAGACCAGTACAGTTCCTTACACTATTAAAAATAAAGCTTCTGAAAAGAACGTTTAAATAATCCAAAGAACCTTTTGTGCATTGAAAACATTCCACGGATGCATTCCAAGGTTTTTTCATGGATCCTTATTTTTAGGATATTTAGTCTTTAGCCATTCACTTTGTGTGCGAATCAAACTGTCAAATTTGCCGTCAAAGTCTGACATTTGTTTTGACTCAAATTTGGATGCTGTGATGATCTGAAGTTCTCCACAAGGGTTCATTTGAGGTGACACAGTGGTTTGGCGTAAATGAAGGGGTTTAAAGGACCAAAATATCTAATCTAGATGAAAAGCAGCATTATGTGATTAGTGTTTGTAAAACGGTTGGAGAAGCACTAGTTTTTGGGATGCAGTCCAGTTAGGGTCGACGTGCTGGTTTTGGATTAGTAAACAGCTGTATTTATTAAAGAACGGCTGCTTTACTTCAGTGTGTTTCTGATGTTGCATATATATATCCCAGACAGTACATGTATGTCTCCAAGATGTCTGTTAAAGATCGCTTGATCTGGAAAGCATCTGTTGTGTACAAACATTTGTAGGATGTAAGTTTTACATACATTCTAAATCATAAACATATTAAAGACATCTGTCTATTTGACATCTGATAGGAAATGTCCTGTAGAGGTATTGCAGATGAGCAAACACTCAAAAAAATATGTCTTGCAGATGTAAATGCAGACGTCAATCGATGTCTCCGTGATGTTATCGGATATCGGATGTTATCAGATGTTGATTGTTATTGATTAAGACCTAACAATGCTGTTTTTGAGGTTCAAATCTAATCATTCTTTATGTTTCTTGGTTCTTTTAAGCAACGTATATGGTTTTCTCATTAACTAAGATAAAACGTTTGGTTTGAAACTTTGGAAGTTTGTTATAGGCTATATGAAATTTGTGAAAAGATCAGTCTTCTCTTTCAACATATTTCATTTTTCTGGTTTCATACATTCAGATGTTCTCTCGCTACTAAAAACAGCTGGTTACTGTAGATTATCTCCCAACCTGGTCTGGTCTGGTCTGGTTTAAAATGGTTTCAGACTTAAAACGGTTTTCAGGCACTTTTCAGTTGGTCAGACTGTGATGATACCAACTGGTTGTCCAGTAAAACCAAGTAAATCCGATCTCATGAGAAAACAGAACTATTTTATGAGGTGGCAATTTTGCAGACTATACATTTTAGAAAAAAGCATGGTCCACTTCTAAACCTAGCCTAAGTTTTTAACCATTTTTTAAATGTTTACCATTTGAAGACCAGCTTAAGACCAGCTACCGAGCTTTACATACATATTCCTGAACTCAAGAAACCGTTTATGTCTTTTACGTCCCTTTAGGGTTACCACTGGAATGAGCTTTCGAGCGAAAACGGCGGGAAATCGGAGCTCATTCTGTACGTCGTTCTCCCGCTGGTCACGCTCCTCGTGTTCGGTGTGGCGTTTGTCCTTCTTTACCGAAGATTCAGGCAGAACAAGCTCGGCTTGGCCAACATCATCGCGCTGGACCTGCAGGACCCAGAGCGCAACGCCGAGATTCTGTCGTCTCTCACCGGGAACGCGGAGCGGCTGAACAGCACCAGCTCGGACTTGTCTGACGGGGTTTTCCTCATGGTTTACCTCCCGCCGCCCTATGAGGACACTCTGACGAAGATCACCCGCGCCGCCAGCCTCAGCAGCGGGAAAGACGTCGAGTCCATCAAGATCGAAGACCTCGAAGCCAAACTGTGTCCCGAGCTCAAGTCGAGCGGGGTGTTTGTCTGAAATAAGTAGCCTACTAAAGAGACACCCAGGTGGAAAAAGTGCACTTCCACAATGTACTTAAAGTGCTCAGTTTACTTAAGATCATCTAAGATCATCTATAAGTGTACTCGACTGTGCTATTTTGGGACACCATGAATGAATGCCCTGCTGAAAAAAACAATAGAAACCATCACAGAAATTCTAATGGTTTCCACTACAAATACCATTCAACGTTTAACCATTAAAACCATTAAAAATGGTTTTCTGTAGTGTGTTTTGAGACATAGGCTATTCCATTAGGATTTAGTAGTTTTAACAAGCCACCAATAAGGCAACCAATTAGGCTACCAGTAAAAACCCACAGGGTCCATTACAGTTTCCATTAAAACCAATACAGGTCCCATTATAACCAGTAAAACCATAACTTTAATAATAATCATAATTTTAACATACTATAAAAATGTATTTAGTAGTAGGCTACACTTGAAACACTCAAGTGTACTACAACTAAATAGCCTACATTTTTTAAATACAGAGATAAAAGCACATTTTATTAAACAGTAATTTTTTGTATATTAAGTACAAAATTAGTGTGCGAAAATAGAACTCTTTAAGGACACTGTGGAAGTGCACTTTTTTTCACCTGGGCATTGGGGCTAGTTGTCATATAATGAAGATAACACAAGGGCTATCTCAGTTTTTCATTCACACAAATGCATATTTTCTCTAAAAATTGTTGTCTGTTGGGTGAATTCTAGTCTACAAACCAATACAACAGAGGAAAAACTTTAAGGTATGTGCCTGGCTTTTTAAAATAAATCCTAAGTGATAAATATTCACTTGAGTAAAAAATGTGACAACTAGCCCCAGCCCCCTTATGGTGAAGACATCAACTGATTCTGAGCTGAATTTTGCAGGGATTTTTATACTGTAAGATAAATTAAAAAAAATACACCAAATAAAACATCTTGATATTCATGTTAGTTTTGAATTAAAACAATGTATTAACCTAAAATATTTGTGCTTGTATTTACAGTAGGCTAAGTAATCACCATGTGTTTTACTTTGAAATACTGCCTAGTTAGACGCACATTGTGTTGTACCACAAATAGTAGAGACAACAATGACCAATGTTACTTTTTATATCTGCATGACTGCATCAGTCCTGGTTTGCATTTAAAAATAAAGTACAATCCTGACACGTTTTCAAGTATCATCATCAGTCTTAAGTAGGCTATTTCTAATAAAGACTATATCTTAAAGTGTCACTGAACTTTTTGTAGTTTACATGGAATATTTTTTCATATAGTCACTTCACATATTCACATACAATAGGCTACTTAATGTAGAATGTATTCAAGTAAATAAAAATAAATAAGCACAAATAACAATATTCATTTAATATATAATAAAAACAGAAATTCCTATTATGAAGGTCCTTTTTCTATAGGCTATTTCACACATTTGCTGAAGTTATTTTGTCAATGCTGTAAAATTGGTTCGAAGCATAAAATAAAAATATAAAATGTATTCATTCATTCAGGTAAAGGCTGGATTTGCCAGTTATAAATACCATTTCTGAGTCTGACACATTTCATGATCGTGACGCATTGATGTTGAGTGAAAAGCATGCATTTTGTGAGAAAATTGAAAAACTAGAAGGTTGCACGCAAACATAAATATATAGACATGAGAATGTTGAACTGGTTAAACAAAATGTTTATGTTTAGGCTATATATTTTTCTCAAAGCTACTTATTGCCTGTGTTTAGTCCCTGTATGGATTTGTCCCAGTACTCAATAATCAAATAAGGCATTTACAAGAACGCCATCTAGTGGATATTTTATGTACTTATTAAATTGCCCACTGAACACAGAAAGCAGTGTGTAAAAATACCTTAACTCACCTTAACCACTGACTGGCAAATTAGAGAACCATCATTCAATCATTTTACAGTACCAACCACCAGCTCCTATACACGCCTCACACAAGGAATTAATGAAGCTCATGAGTACAACACTGCTTTTTAAACTGTTTTAATGACTCATACAGTACAAAACACAAGCTACTTGTGCTGGGATTTTGTCATCTTGCAAGAAAGCTACAAATGCACATAAATGCAAAAGTAAAGCAAGGCTCTACAAGAGGTCAGGACTCAATTCAAGAGGTCTTGAATTCAGGGTGTTTGACATTCGGCAAAGTATGAAGCAGCCTTTGTGGTCATACACTCTGGCTGGTGGATCAGCGAGATCCTGTCAACAAAAGCAGCAAACATTAAAGTATGATCTTTAGAAAACCTGGTTCAGTCAAGCGGTGACATTCTCAATATCAATTTTTAATATAGGCCTACTTGCATGCAAACACAGTAAATGCATTTGTGTTTTTCATTTTTTGTATTGAATTGGTTCTTGTTTCATTCACTTACATTTGATGGATGTGTTTAGCAGTTTTGGGGTCAGGATTCGGTGCAGTTCTGTTATAGTCAGATGAACACAATATCAAGACACTTGCACTCACCTGCTTAATGAGGATTCACTAATAAATAGTAATTAATATGTCTACAAACACATTTCAGGAATAATGTGTAATGTTATAGCACAGTTAATTAAATTATACCACACTGGATAATAGCTTGATATGACAATATAATCTTCTGACATTTGTGTGTTCTATTAAGTTCAGTTTTACTCACAATGCATTTATAAGGGCCTGGACACAGACTATGTCATCTCGGGTGTCATCGTCAATCAGCTCTGAAAAAAAAAAGAGAAAAATCACATTTAATTTCATTTTGGAGAATATTTATGCATATAAAATCTATCTTCTGCTCACCAAGGCAGCATTTATTTATGCATTTATTTGATCAAATATACAGTAAAAACAGTAATGTTGTTTTATATTTGAATAACTGTTTTCTATTTGAATATGCATGTATGCATTTTAAAATGTCATTTATTCCTGTAATGCAAAGCTGTATTTTCAGCATCATTACTCCAGTCTTCAGTGTCACATGATCTTCAGAAATCATTCTAATATGCTGATTTGCTGCTCAAGAAACATTTCTGATTATTATCAATGTTTAGTATATTTGTGGGAAAACATACTCTTTTTCAGGATTCTTTAATGAACAAAAAGTTTAAAAGAATAGTATTTATTTATTTATTTATTTATTAGAAAGCTTTTGTAACATTATACGTTTCTTTACTGTCACTTTTGATCAATTGAATGCATCCTTGTTGATTAAGTAATAATTTTTTTCACAAGAACCCCAAACTGGTACTGATCACCGTCATGGGTTATTTTGCCATATCGACCAGTTCATCATCACTTTGAGATTAAATATACTCACTGTCACAGGACAGCCTGCAGAGGTTCAGTGCACGACTTTGAGTAGAGCTGCACACAACATGGTCACTAAGCTGGAACAAGCCGTACAGGGTCCAGACCTCATCTTTGTCCTGGTCAATTTCCTTACTTTCATTACTTTCATTGCTTTCATTACTTTCATTGCTTGAGGTGCCGCCTTTATTTTTTCCTCCAGGAGACCTTCCATGGCGAGAACCGTGACCACCACGAGGCTCTTGTGGCTCAGCGATAGTCTTAATGGCGCTGGTATTGAAGCCAGAGGTCAGCTGGACGTGACACACAACTGTAAAGAGAGTTTTCGTTATTCCATGCGACCTGAAAGGTCATTTTTGAAGAATATCACAGCCATTCTATTCCATCTTAAAAATTAAAGTCTGAAAAGGAGGTTTTCACAGCGATATTATAGAAGGACTATTTTGGGTTTGTATTCAAATGAATTTATGAAGCGTGAAGAACATTTTAATAATCTAAAGAAACTTCTGTCACTATAAAGAACCTTTCGTGGAATGGAAAGATTCCATGGATGTTAAAGGTTCTTCATGCATGGAACCAATGAAAACTAATTAAACAATATTAACTATATTAATCTACACAGGCAGTAATTGGTATCTAAAGCTCCGGATGTAAATAGAGACTCACTCTGTGCCAGAATGTCTGCAGAATTGGGAACTGACAGAGAAAGGCCTCTTTCAAGTTGCTGCTTCAGCTCACATTTACTCAAAATCACGCCGTCACTCATGCCGACCGCCAGAAATAAAACAACCACAACTGCCAACATCTTCACGTCTGGACGAATTCTCACTGCTGTATCTCTCTGTTTCTCCTAGGGAATCATTGCAAGTTGAGGATGAGTCGCCTGTGTAGATATAGACCCACCTGTTCCCCGGAGAGGGTCAATCTAAGCATCAGTGGATTATGTGAAATAAGAGTTTGAAAGGTTGTGTGTCAGTGTGTAGGAGGTTTTAATGCACTTTTTTTTCTGTATGAAATGTTTTGGCTTGGTTTCAGTGTTTCTGGGTTGCATAGATTCAAGTTCTATAAATAGGGAAAACACAATGAAAGTTTTGCGCATCAGACAGTCACATCTGAAGAATCGTCTTTGTTTCAGCCAGGATCGGATGTCATGTACAGGTTATGTGACGCCTCTAGACAACAAGAAGATGAGACAATGCTGGGTGGATAACTGAGTTTGTCACGTAGGAAACCTACATGGACACGGAAGTGATGGCAACCACATGATCAGTTCATCTATTTTACAGTGATTCTGACCTCTGAATTTAGGCTCAATAAAAATTAAATAAATGTTAGGTGGAAAAGCATTTTGCTGTAATGATGCAAGCATGTGAATTTTGCTTTGTTCTGGATCAGCATAGTTTGTTTGTCACCGTGCAGGCTGGAAAGCATGCCAATGCATTTTAAAACTAGTGGACATATTATAGAAAAACTTGTCAAACCCTACCATGATATGGGTGCATATTAGAGACAGGGATAATGTGCAGATCAATTAAAATATGTACAGATTATGACCACTGTTTACACAGTAATATATATTTTTTTGTATGAAATTATTAGTGATTGAAGCATCTGTAGGCCTATATGCTCATGCAAAATGTTTGCACATAAACTTACTCTTACCCTATTCTAATGTTGATTAATCCCAAATTATTAATAAAGTATCATTTTAATGAAGGAGCACGTGCGTGCAGCTAGTACAAAGCATTTCACATCCATTGGAATCCATGGATTTATTTTATTGCAGGGGCGTAGCCATCGTTTCAAAAGTGAAGGGGGCAGAAATGTCAAATGTACTAATACCTTTTCTTTTAATTGACAAGTTTTATTTTTCTAATATTTCTCATTTTTAATTGGCTAAGAAATAAAATACACTGCTGGACAATAACCAATAATTTGTATTCTATAATATTTTTCTTATATTTTTCTAATGACAATTTTATGATTTGTTTATATAACACTTTTTTCATTTTTATCACAGAAGGCGGCAGAATAGTTTACTGTAATAAATGCTATGTCAATTACCCCTGCATTATTCATTTACTTTATTTATTACCTGGAGATGACTTGAAAAACACACTTAAACCATATATTGTCACAACCGTGTGTTTACTGTCTTCATGTCTCATCAGTCAAAACGTTTCTGCGTTTTATTCAGCTTATACAGCCTTAGATGGATGCTTTTGTCCATATTAGGGATTTCCTGGCATGTCATAAGTTATTACTTCTATGAGTTTGTCTTGGACTTTCTGCGTGAGAGCACCCTCTGGCTTCTAGTATGAATGAAACATACACTGCATGAGAGTGTTCAGGGCTCTGTGAGGTTCATGTCACCTCATTCTGGATATGAATAAACATATCAGGTCATGCACAGAATATCCTCTCTATTTGAATTTAAATCTATATTTGTTCACACCGGCACTTGAAAACCTCAATGTGAACACACTTGCCCGAAAAAAGTGTGGGGAAAAATTTACGTATTAAAACGTCCACATCCCCCATGTATTCTACGCCCATGTTTTATTGTAAATGTTTTAGTTTAAAATCATTTATCAATAATTTTCATACATAGATTTTATGTACAAATATGTGCAAATGCGCTGAACGGAACCCACTGTCCTCGCATATTTTGTGTTTCACTGTATTGTTATAATTTGTTAAGTTACATAATTTTAGTTTTAGAGAAAGGCAAATGTCTTTGATATTACTCTGCATTTATTGAAATGGAATGAAACATGAAAGAACCCACTATACAATCAGATTTCAACATAAGCTACCTTATGATTTTGTCACAGAAGAACCCAAAACTAAAAACCACAAGCTTACTTACATTATAAATGGATGTCAGGGGGGAAAATAAATAAATAAAATACAGTGTATGAAATGAGCACTTTCACCATTCATGAATTACTGTTGGTTTATTCTATTGTCCAGCAGGTGGGGTACGGATGGAGACTGAGATGGGTTTTGAAGTTGAGATTGTTCTGGAGCCTTTGGTGGAGCTTAATTGTGGAATACAGGGCGGGGCTTGTGGGGAAACTTGTGGGGTCTTGAGGTGGAGGTGGTGGTGGGTCTTGAGGTGGAGGTTGCAGTGGGGATTATGGTCGAGGACAGGGTGGAGCTTGAAGTTGTGATGGGGCTTGAGGACGAGGTTTCGGTGGAGGTTGAAGTGGAAGTTGAGGTTGCAGAAGAGGTTTCAGTGGAGGTTGTAGTAGGGCTTAAGGTGGAGGTCTCATTGGGGATTATGGTGGAAGTTGAGGTTGCAGTAGAGGTTGTAGTGCAGGTCGGCCTTGAGGTGGATATTGTGGTGGGTCCTGAGGTGGCAATGACTGGAGGAGTTGAAGGTGGCCTCAAATGTGGAAAGAGGTGCTGGTGGGCCTCACACGTACTGAACACCAGCAGAACCAGAGCCAGCACTGACATCTTCACTGGAAGAACGCTCTCCATCTCTGATATCTGGAGATTAAACACAGGAAGTTAAACACACTTCAACCGTTTTACATTTGAGATGCACATTTGACATTATGATCCAAAATTACTTTGTATATTTCTTGAAATAAATCCAAGAATAAATCACCATTTTCATGAGTTTAGGCTGACAAATTCAATTTATGAAAAATGAGGAAATAAAAGTTAACATTATTTTAGGTATCTTGCAAACAAACAAATAAAATAATTATCTAAATTTTATTATATGAAATTTTCTTATATTTGTTATAAAAACGTCCATTAGAACTGAATGCATAAATCATTTTACAAATAACCACAAAACGTAACTGAGCCAACAATCTAGTGCTGTCAAAATTAGCGTGTTAACGCAGGCAGTTAATTTTTCCAGTTTAACAGCATTAAAGTATTTAACGCAGTTAACGCAGGGGCGGAGCTAAGGTTGGCCATCCCACTCACAATTGCTACTTCTGTCTCTTTTTTCTTGACAAGAATTGCATTTATTTAGACGCAGAACATCTTCACAAGCACATCAAACAGGAGATTTTACAAACGCGCACTCCAACTTCACCTCAGCAACAGGGGCGAGTCAAACGAGCGCAGAAACAGTACAAGAGATGAGGAGCTTCAGTAGAACAACAGTGAACTGTGGTCAGATGAGATGTTGTCAGGTCATATGTCAGTAAAAACGAATTGTCCTGTCCTGTCAGCCATTGTACTGTGCTTGTAACACATGCTCTTCAATTGCACGACGCGTTGTAGCCTGTATCATTTTAAATTGTGAATGTAACTACGAGAATGCATGTCAGATCCACGTCACATTCAGCAGCGGCAGCTCTTAAAGTAATAGCAGCCAAAAAAACCTAATAACCCAGCTGCTGTGACGTCTGTTCATCAAAGAACAAAAGAAAAAAAGAGGAAATCATTAACTTTTGTGGCTTTATGGATTCATCTATATTTAATTTAGAATTTAGTGTTTGATAACTTTACAATTTCTGAATATTTCCTACTTGCTAAAGGGCACAGGTAAATATGACATTTATTATAATGGGTTTATGTGAAGTTTGTTTTAATTTCACTTAGATTAGAAATTATTTTTTAAATGTTAAAATAATGTTAATAAATGTTAAAATTAATAGCTCTCTATTATACTGTAATGTTAGTATAGTTATATATGTATAGTATAGTATGTTTAGCAATAATATAACTGATATATATATATATATATATATATAAATCTCTTACCAGATGTTCTGTTGTTGGAGATATATGAATGAGAGTCTTCAAATGTTCCTCAGTCTTCACTGTCTTCTGTATGTGATCCACCAGACTTATATATGTTTGAATCGCCTCCACCTGCAGCTGCACCTTTGCTTTTGATTCATCATTATTGATATTTTTTCCTTTTTTTTTTTTTTTTTAATACCTGTGTCAACTAGGAGATGATGGGCTCTCCCTGCTGAGTTTTGGTTCCTCCCAAGGTTTCTTTCTCATACTCCCTAACCAGCCATTTCGGGAAGTTATATAAATATGATCTTTTTTTTCTGTTTTTAGTTGCCTTGTAGCAAATTGAATTGAATCTTGGGTAACACTTTACTTAAAGCCCTTATGTATAATGCATTACTATTAAAGGGTATAATGCATTATAATTATTCATAATGTGCTTTGCAATACATTATAGTTTGTTGCAAATAATTAAAATTATAATCAAATTTAAAATGCATAGTGTAACAATGAATTGATAAGTGTTACAATGAATTAACTGTTGTTACAATTATTCCTGAGATTGTGCATTATAAGGTTTAAGGGATTACAAGGCATAATTAATGTATTCAAACTATTTTTTTTATAAAGCATTATACATAAAGGCTTTAAGTAAAGTGTTACCTAATCTCGTATTAAATTTAATTGAATTTAGGGCTATACTTACATCCTTGGTCTTAAAAGAGCTGTCTAGAACAGCAGGTTTATATACCAGATTCACTGCAAAATCAGTAAGGCTGCAATTACTGTGTAACAGCTGCAGTTGTTGTCATGTTGCTAGTGAAGTTAACATAAATTGTTCCATATTGTATGCAGTCTCTCTAATATTTGCCAGTTAATATCATACATCAAGAGTTGCTGATGTTCAGGTATTTTTATATTCAGGTACATTCATAAACTGTATCTTACTGTTTGGTTAGCATTGTCAGTTAATCAGGTCATCTTTTTCCTGCTGCTCCAAATTGTTAAATCCTGACTGTTTTTTCTTTGGGAGGATCAGTTTTCAGGGTGGACGTTCTCTGTCGAGCCAGTTTAAAACAATGCAATGCAGTGTTTGCTTGTTTTTTTGATTACCTGACTATGAAAGTTTATATAATTCACAATCAAAACCAAAACCACACCGTTTTATATTCAGGACTGGAACGGGTTTTGCAACCTTAAGACGTCATATTGACTACAAACAATTATTCAGTTAATCCGGATTAAGTAAAAAAAAAAAAAGAAATAATTAATTAAGAAAAAACAATGAGTACAGGGTGTTACCATCAAAACAAAACAAAAATGCTTAACAAAAGCATGATTTTTCTGCGTGATTGGAAACAAAAGTAAGTGATGAAGCCATATTATTTGTAATTTAGTGAGAATTTAAAATGTGAAAAATATGATTAAATATTACATTATCATCATTATTATATTTTTATTATTATTTTACTTTTCAGATATTACCTAATTATTAAATAGACTAGACTAGAATAGACCAGACTAGACTAGACTAGAATAGAATAGAATAGAATAGAATAGAATAGAATGGAATATTCTCGACCACAGTTATAGAGATAATAGCACTTTTAAAATAAATAAATAAAGATAGCCTAATATAGTTTTGGCTGTATAATTTAAAAAAAAAATGGATGAGCTGTATTTGTGTAGAATATTTTAAACCGCAGCAACTGGAAACTCCTTGAACATATGAAAACCAATTAGATTTTTTTAATTGTTATTTATTATTATATAACATGTATTTTATAGGGACAAGTCATGCATCTCTAATCTGGTTCAGAGATTCAGATCTTTCTTGTTGTAGTCTAGAGGTGTCATATAACGTGTACATGGCATCCGATCCCCACTGAGACAAAGGCGCCTCTTCTGATGTGTTCTCATATATCTGAAAAACCATTATTGTATTTTACTCTGTTTATAGAACCTGTCACCCAGAAGCCAAACCGCAACATTTCGTGCTGAACATTAAGTGACATTATTCCTTCATACTGACATCAAGATTCAAGATTCAAGATTCAAACATACAGCAAACTCTAACTCTTTCATTTCACACAAGCCATCAACACAAAGATGAGCACTTCAGAGGAACAAGTGAGGCTTTTAGAGTGACCAGTCGTCCCCGTTTTCCAGGTACAATGTCTGTATTTGGTGGCCTGAAAATGTCAACTGAAATGTCCCATTTCTTTCTGAGTATTGCTTCAAAACAGAAGCAGAGGCAGAGGCCAAAGGTTCACTGGACCAACAGAGGGCGCTGCTCGCAATAGCCGCTTCAGCTCGTGAAATGATTCGTCTTCCTAGTTTATTAATGAGAGTTTATTAATTAGTTTAATGATTGGTCTCCCGCTAGTTTTGCGCTCGAAAACTGGCCTGGAGTGAACATCCTCAGGAGTCAGCTTCAAAGTAAGCCACATATTTACACCTATAAATAACACAAAATAAGCCACTTTTAGCATAAAACATACTTCAAACTGCGTCTCGAGACCCCGTGCTCTATTAAATTCGTTGCGCTAGTCTAAACCGTGTTCTGTGTGTGCATTTACATATGAATATTAGTTTTAATTTAAGACTTATTTAGGTAATTTTCCAGTAAACTCAATCAACTTGTTTTATATTTACGAATAAATAAACAAGGGCTTTATTATAATAGGGGTTATTTATTCACAACAAGCGTGCGTAACATAATATTCATGAGCAAAGCCATCTTATTTTTCAAAGCGGAAGTTAGCTGTTTTATGCTAATGTACGAGACTTCCGGTTTATTAGCCGCTATAGGGAAATAACGAAAAGAATAACGAAGTGCAATAAACAGTAAAACTGCTTGCATTACAGTGTGTTCATAATTAAGATAATACATTAAATAATGTGGAAAGTAATAGTTTGCAATATTAAGCAGTTTTGTACAGCTAAAAATAGCTGAGACCAAGACAGACATTAAAATAACAAATGGCCGTGCCCGCTCTTACGGGAAAAATAAGGTGGATACAAACTTAACTTATAATTGTGAGGTAGTTTATGCTTTTCCTTTAAGCTACTGTACACAACAATACCCTAATTTCACCTGTTTAACAGGCCATTCTGAATGTCTTGAATGTTTGATTAATATCATTTGTATTTAATGTTCATAATCTACTGACTGTAAACTGTAATTTTTAATGACTAATATAATATGAATACATTTGATTTGTAATGCACCTTCGTTACACTCAAAACGCCACAACACATTACTAAAAACAAGCAAAACAATAGATAATACATTATACATAATAACAATAATAAATATTAAAAACTACTAAAATATGTGTTTTAACTGTTCTTTAAACAATCCTAATGGAAGAGTTAATTTATTCGTCATAATAAGGTAAATTATTATGAACGCACTCAACACGCACTCGGTGAGATTCAAGGAACAGAGACTGCTTTATTAAAATTGTAGCCAGAAATTTAAAATGCCAAACATCTGCAATATTACAGGAATAATATAAAGTTTATTAATGCACAAGCACCCTCTTTTGAAAGTCTTTATATGTTTAAACTCACACAGATCCCACCACCATCATAACAACTTCATTACCATTCATTCAAAGGCATTTGCTGTGGAAACATCAGACTATTGTGTTTTTAAAGTGACTGTATGCAGCTGATCTACTAATATTGTTAATTAGGTTATAATGATTCTGTAATTGAGTAGTACAAATCTACAGTATTACAGCAGGTCAGGAGGGTAAAATCATTGTGTTGTTTCACTCATTGGTGATGTTGCGCTCATCGGTTTTGTTGCGCTCGGACACTCATCAAAATACTGAGGGGGAACCACAGAGCGACACCCCTTCACCAAAATAGTGTTCAACCTGTAACACAAAATACAGTCACATTTTAAACATTCAAGCCTGATCTTGCTTCTTAAAACTTTAATGCAGTTATATTTGAGGTGGACAAGTATATTAATACATATGCAAAGTGAAATATTATTTGTCCCTAACCTAAAATGCACAAGTTTCATATTTTATTACATTTTATGAGTATTATTGAGTTTACCTGATTTGCAAAATTATAACAGTAGAGCATTGCACAACGGTCATGGGTCCGATACCCAGGGAAAACAGGAACTGATCAAATTTTTGGCAAAAATTGGATATATGAAATTCTAAGCAGCCATAAATTGATTGTTTTCAACTTACGTTACAAGTGGAAGAGTGATGATGTTTTTGGGTTTAGGTTTACTGTGAAGAAAGAAAACATCACGTTATGAATGTAATGAAACCCTTTTCACGTTTTCAGGATTCTCATAAGTGCAAGTCATCATAGTTGGGTAAACTCATATAATGTTGAATGGACACCAAATTATTTTACATGTCAATTCATTTCAGTTCAATTCAACAAAGCAAAAGAAAAAACCATGATAGCATTACATAAAAAGGACTTCAAATTCGCCGTCACTCCCTCAGCTGTTAAAACATGAAAATATAAAAAGCTTTGCTAGATTTATTTTAATAACCTTGGCTTTAATAAAACTGGCTCTAATGCCATCCAGTAACTATTAAATTACATCTAGATGATTCATTATGCAATGCAGTGTCCATAGTGTGTACTTACATGCTGCTAATAATGGTATTCAGGCAGGCGATGTCATCTGTGACGTCATCGTCATTAAAAGCTTTTGAGAAAAGAGAAAACACGCAAAACCTTATTGAGTTGGCAATATGAATATGTTGCAGAAGTGGCGCTATTTTTTTTCTCAAACTCACCAGTGCAGCTGGTGTTGCAGACATTGAGAGATGGGTTCATGCCAGAATCACAGGCCAGCTGATCACTGAGCTGAAACACACCGTACAGGTTCCAGACGGGTTGCTGGATTGCGTTTGCTGTTACAGAGTGGCTATTTAAGGGCTTGCTCTCTTTAGGCTTGGCTGGGATGGATTTGACAAAGCTGGTGTTGAAGCCTGTAGCACTGGCCAAGCAGACGACTGCCTCAGAACGAAAGAAAATAAAGGGTGTGAGGGTGATCAACCTGTCATCTGCACATTATGTGACATAAATATGGCTATACTGTATGGTGAGAGAAGGGAATCTGTTACTCACGTCTAGTGTTGAGATCTTTCGTGGTCATTTTGTCTCCCATGGCCTGAATCACCTGAATCTGAGCCGCCTCCAGCTTCTCCTTCAGCTCACATTTACTGATAATCCGTCCCTCAGTCACACTGGATGCCAGAAAAACTAGAGCAAACGCCGCCAACAACTTCACTGGGCTTATGATCTTCATCTCTGATATCTGGAGTACTGCAGAAAGTAAAAGCAGACAAAATTGTGAAAAATGTATTTTCACTTTGTATTTCAAATGTCTCATTCTAATTATGCAAGCAAACAAATAAATATCATTATATTTTTAATTTTAAATCAGCTTTATTTTGAGAATATGCGTTAAATTGACTGTAAGTGACATAATTCTTCCAAAAGTTCGAATAAAAAAATCAAATGGTTTACGCAAAAATATGAAGCGGCACAGATGTTTTCAACACTGATAATAATCAGAAAGGTTTCTTGAGCAAATCAGCATATTAGAATGATTTCTGGAGGATCATGTGACACTGAAGACTGGAGTAATGATGCTGAAAATTTAGCTTTGCATCACAGGAAGAAATTGCATTTTAAAATATATTCACATAGAAAACATCTATTTTAAATTCTAATAAAATTTCACAGTTTTTACTGTATTTTTAATCAAATAAATGCAGCCTTGGCGAACAAAAATGACTTATTTCAAACATGTAACAAAAAAAATCTTACAGACCCTAAACGTTTGAATGCTAGTATAGATTTGTTGCATGTTCAGAACGACCAGCAAAGCATATTCTACTATTTTGAACACCGAACTTGGATTCAAACAGCTTAAAATACCATATTATTAAGAACCATAAATGAGTCTTACCAGATGTTTTTGTTGTTGGAGATTCAGATGAATGAGAGTCTTTAAATGTTCCTCAGTCTTCACTGTCTTCTGCACTGTGACCCATCAGACTTATATATGTTAGAGTCGCCTCCACCTGCAGCTGCACCTTTGCTTTTGGTTCATTCTACAATTAATTCTGAGATTAATTTTTTTTTTTTTTTGCTTAATTCATGTCAGAGGAGGATGGACTCTCCCTGCTGAATTTTAGTTCCTCCCAAGGTTCATCCACCCAAATCACACTGGGTAAATCCTTATTCATAAATGTTAAAAAATCAGCCCGTGTTTGCTGTAATGTGACATTCAAGTCATTTTAGTTTGTATTTCTGAAATCATTTCCAGCTGTGAGTGATTCTGAAGCTGATATGGCATGTCTGCAGCAGACAGATAATAGGTCAGAAATCACTCTTTAAAGCTTTAAATCCTTGCTGTCTTTTGTTTGGGTGGATCTGTTGGTGGGGTGAACATGACAATTCCTTGTGAAGACTAAATGCTGTTGTGCAAAAGTGCTTTTTGGGCAAGGCACTGACATTTAAATAGCAGTTTCTAGATGGTTTTATTCAAGAAAATTAGTTGAGACAACCTGATTTGAAGATTACATAGTAATTATGAATCATCCATATATGACAATACAAATCAGACTTGATCTTTTGCATTGTCACAGATGATTTGCAGCTTACATTAGTGTGTCAAAGTCTCATGCAACCTGCAAGTTTATGTAGGAATGATGATGTTTTACTGGGAAAGATTAAAATGTAAGTTTTACATGTTATTTCACAATACATGCTGATCCAGAGCTACTTTGCAGAATATAATATCTAAAACGACTGTTGGTTTGGGTGGATGAAATCTTGGGAGCAACCAAAACTCCATTTTCTCTGAGATTAGAAACATATTAATTTCAGTATTAATTATGGAATGATCCAAAAGCACAGGTGCAGCTGCAGGTGGAGGCGACTCTAACGTATAAAAGTCTGATGAATCACAGTACAGAAAACAGTGAAGACTGAGGAACATTTGATGAAAGCAACAAAGCAACATCTAGTAAGATAAATATTTATACTTATCAAAATAAAATATATAAATATTTTAAAAGCATAAAATAATTGAAATATTTTGCCCATTCTCTTTTAATAAAAATAATAATTTATTTACTGTATCTGATTATTAGTTTGATTGTTTGCATGCACGATCTAAAATAAAAACATTTTTTATTTGCTCATTGGATTTTCTCTTTTCACATCATGTCATTATATCAGCAACCAAAATTATATATATATATATATATATATATATATATATATATTTTTTTATTTTTATTTTTATTTTTTTTCATAAAAATGTTAAAATTGGCATTGCAGGAGAAAAATGTGCATCTAAAATGCATAGAATACAGA